>JBAKBP010024096.1:0-35772 GCA_037953745.1 Lithodes maja
TCTATAACTGGGCTATCTACACGAGAGGTAGACATATAATAGAGCTAAAATCACCCTAAAAACTAGTCTAATTAACATTGAATTGACAAAATAATATTTTCTCAAAAACTATTTTCTGAGATTGGACACTAAAGTGAATTGGTCTTGTATGGTGGAGACATAAAACGGGATTTAGAGCCTCTATAACTGGGCTATCTACACGAGAGGTAGACATATAATACAGCTAAAATCACCCTAAAAACTAGTCTAATTAACATTGAATTGACAAAATAATATTTTCTCAAAACTATTTTCTGAGATTGGACACTAAAGTGAATTGGTCTTGTATGGTGGAGACACAAAACGGGATTTAGGCCACTATAACTGGGCTATCTACACGAGAGGTAGACATATAATAGAGCTAAAATCACCTAAAAACTAGTCTAATTAACATTGATTTGACAAAATAATATTTTCTCAAAAACTATTTTCTGAGATTGGACACTAAAGTGAATTGGTCTTGTATGGTGGAGACACAAAACGGGATTTAGAGCCTCTATAACTGGGCTATCTACACGAGAGGTAGACATATAATAGAGCTAAAATCACCCTAAAACTAGTCTAATTAACATTGAATTGACAAAATAATATTTTCTCAAAAAACTATTTTCTGAGATTGGACACTAAAGTGAATTGGTCTTGTATGGTGGAGACACAAAACGGGATTTAGAGCCTCTATAACTGGGCTATCTACACGAGAGGTAGACATATAATAGAGCTAAAATCACCCTAAAAACTAAGATAATTAACATTGAATTGACAAAATAATATTTTCTCAAAACTATTTTCTGAGATTGGACACTAAAGTGAATTGGTCTTGTATGGTGGAGACATAAAACGGGATTTAGAGCCTCTATAACTGGGCTATCTTAATACATGAGAGGTAGACATATAATAGAGCTAAAATCACCCTAAAAACTAAGATAATTAACATTGAATTGACAAAATAATATTTTCTCAAAAACTATTTTCTGAGATTGGACACTAAAGTGAATTGGTCTTGTATGGTGGAGACATAAAACGGGATTTAGAGCCTCTATAACTGGGCTATCTTAATACATGAGAGGTAGACATATAATAGAGCTAAAATCACCCTAAAAACTAAGATAATTAACATTGAATTGACAAAATAATAATTTCTCAAAAACTATTTTCTGAGATTGGACACTAAAGTGAATTGGTCTTGTATGGTGGAGACATAAACGGGATTTAGAGCCTCTATAACTGGGCTATCTTAATACATGAGAGGTAGACATATAATAGAGCTAAAATCACCCTAAAAACTAGTCTAATTAACATTGAATTGACAAAATAATAATTTCTCAAAAACTATTTTCTGAGATTGGACACTAAAGTGAATTGGTCTTGTATGGTGGAGACATAAAACGGGATTTAGAGCCTCTATAACTGGGCTATCTACACGATAGGTAGACATATAATACAGCTAAAATCACCCTAAAAACTAAGATAATTAACATTGAATTGACAAAATAATAATTTCTCAAAAACTATTTTCTGAGATTGGACACTAAAGTGAATTGGTCTTGTATGGTGGAGACATAAAACGGGATTTAGAGCCTCTATAACTGGGCTATCTTAATACATGAGAGGTAGACATATAATACAGCTAAAATCACCCTAAAAACTAAGATAATTAACATTGAATTGACAAAATAATAATTTCTCAAAATCTATTTTCTGAGATTGGACACTAAAGTGATTTGGTCTTGTATGGTGGAGACACAAAACGGGATTTAGAGCCTCTATAACTGGGCTATCTTAATACATGAGAGGTAGACATATAATACAGCTAAAATCACCCTAAAAACTAAGATAATTAACATTGAATTGACAAAATAATATTTTCTCAAAAACTATTTTCTGAGATTGGACACTAAAGTGAATTGGTCTTGTATGGTGGAGACATAAAACGGGATTTAGAGCCTCTATAACTGGGCTATCTTAATACATGAGAGGTAGACATATAATAGAGCTAAAATCACCCTAAAAACTAGTCTAATTAACATTGAATTGACAAAATAATATTTTCTCAAAAACTATTTTCTGAGATTGGACACTAAAGTGAATTGGTCTTGTATGGTGGAGACATAAAACGGGATTTAGAGCCTCTATAACTGGGCTATCTTAATACATGAGAGGTAGACATATAATAGAGCTAAAATCACCCCTAAAAACTAGTCTAATTAACATTGAATTGACAAAATAATATTTTCTCAAAAACTATTTTCTGAGATTGGACACTAAAGTGAATTGGTCTTGTATGGTGGAGACATAAAACGGGATTTAGAGCCTCTATAACTGGGCTATCTTAATACATGAGAGGTAGACATATAATAGAGCTAAAATCACCCTAAAAACTAGTCTAATTAACATTGAATGACAAATAATATTTTCTCAAAAACTATTTTCTGAGATTGGACACTAAAGTGAATTGGTCTTGTATGGTGGAGACATAAAACGGGATTTAGTGCCTCTATAACTGGGCTATCTTAATACATGAGAGGTAGACATATAATAGAGCTAAAATCACCCTAAAAACTAAGATAATTAACATTGAATTGACAAAATAATAATTTCTCAAAACTATTTTCTGAGATTGGACACTAAAGTGAATTGGTCTTGTATGGTGGAGACATAAAACGGGATTTAGAGCCTCTATAACTGGGCTATCTTAATACACGAGAGGTAGACATATAATAGAGCTAAAATCACCCTAAAAACTAAGATAATTAACATTGAATTGACAAAATAATAATTTCTCAAAAACTATTTTCTGAGATTGGACACTAAAGTGATTTGGTCTTGTATGGTGGAGACATAAAACGGGATTTAGAGCCTCTATAACTGGGCTATCTTAATACATGAGAGGTAGACATATAATAGAGCTAAAATCACCCTAAAAACTAAGATAATTAACATTGAATTGACAAAATAATATTTTCTCAAAAACTATTTTCTGAGATTGGACACTAAAGTGAATTGGTTTTGTATGGTGGAGACATAAAAACGGATTTAGAGCCTCTATAACTGGGCTATCTTAATACATGAGAGGTAGACATATAATAGAGCTAAAATCACCCTAAAAACTAAGATAATTAACATTGAATTGACAAAATAATATTTTCTCAAAAACTATTTTCTGAGATTGGACACTAAAGTGAATTGGTCTTGTATGGTGGAGACATAAAAACGGATTTAGAGCCTCTATAACTGGGCTATCTACATACACGAGAGGTAGACACATAATAGAGCTAAAATCACCCTAAAAACTAGGCTAATTACATTGAATTGACAAAATAATATTTTCTCAAAAACTATTTTCTGAGATTGGACACTAAAGTGAATTGGTCTTGTATGGTGGAGACATAAAACGGGATTTAGAGCCTCTATAACTGGGCTATCTACATACAGAGAGGTAGACACATAATAGAGCTAAAATCACCCTAAAAACTAGGCTAATTAACATTGAATTGACAAAATAATATTTTCTCAAAAACTATTTTCTGAGATTGGACACTAAAGTGAATTGGTCTTGTATGGTGGAGACACAAAACGGGATTTAGAGCCTCTATAACTGGGCTATCTTAATACATGAGAGGTAGACATATAATAGAGCTAAAATCACCCTAAAAACTAGGCTAATTAACATTGAATTGACAAAATAATATTTCTCAAAAACTATTTTCTGAGATTGGACACTAAAGTGAATTGTTCTTGTATGGTGGAGACACAAAACGGGATTTAGAGCCTCTATAACTGGGCTATCTTAATACATGAGAGGTAGACATATAATAGAGCTAAAATCACCCTAAAAACTAGTCTAATTAACATTGAATTGACAAAATAATATTTTCTCAAAACTATTTTCTGAGATTGGGACACTAAAGTGAATTGGTCTTGTATGGTGGAGACACAAAACGGGATTTAGAGCCTCTATAACTGGGCTATCTACACGAGAGGTAGACATATAATAGAGCTAAAATCACCCTAAAACTAAGATAATTAACATTGAATTGACAAAATAATATTTTCTCAAAGACATATAATAGAGCTAAAATCACCTAAAAACTAAGATAATTAACATTGAATTGACAAAATAATATTTTCTCAAAAACTATTTTTCTGAGATTGGACACTAAAGTGAATTGGTCTTGTATGGTGGAGACATAAAACGGGATTTGGAGCCTCTATAACTGGGCTATCTACACGAGAGGTAGACATATAATAGAGCTAAATCACCCTAAAAACTAAGATATTAACATTGAATTGACAAAATAATATTTTCTCAAAAACTATTTTCTGAGATTGGACACTAAAGTGAATTGGTCTTGTATGGTGGAGACATAAAACGGGATTTAGAGCCTCTATAACTGGGCTATCTTAATACATGAGAGGTAGACATATAATACATCTAAAATCACCCTAAAACTAAGATAATTAACATTGAATTGACAAAATAATATTTTCTCAAAAACTATTTTCTGAGATTGGACACTAAAGTGAATTGGTCTTGTATAGTGGAGACACAAAACGGGATTTAGAGCCTCTATAACTGGGCTATCTTAATACACGAGAGGTAGACATATAATAGAGCTAAAATCACCCTAAAAACTAGGCTAATTAACATTGAATTGACAAAATAATATTTTCTCAAAAACTATTTTCTGAGATTGGACACTAAAGTGAATTAATGGTCTTGTATAGGGGAGATAAGAAACGCGATTTAAAGCCGCTATAACAGGGTTATCTTAATACACGAGACGTAGACATATAATAGAGCTAAAATCACCCTAATAACTAGGCTAGTTAACATTGAATTGACAAAATAATATTTTCTCTAAAAATATTTTCTGAGATTGGACACTAAAGTGAATTAATGGTCTTGTATAGGGGAGACACGAAACGCGATTTAGAGCCACTATAACTGGGCTATCTTAATACATGAGACGTAGACATATAATAGAACTAAAATCACCCTAAAAACTAGGCTAGTTAACATTGAATTGACCAAAATAATAATTTCTCAAAAACTATTTCTGAGATTGGACACTAAAGTGAATTGGTCTTGTATGGTGGAGACACAAAACGGGATTTAGAGCCTCTATAACTGGGCTATCTTAATACATGAGAGGTAGACATATAATAGAGCTAAAATCACCCTAAAACTAGTCTAATTAACATTGAATTGACAAAATAATAATTTCTCAAAAACTATTTTCTGAGATTGGACACTAAAGTGATTTGGTCTTGTATGGTGGAGACACAAAACGGGATTTAGAGCCTCTATAACTGGGCTATCTACACGAGAGGTAGACATATAATACAGCTAAAATCACCCTAAAAACTAAGATAATAAACATTGAATTGACAAAATAATAATTTCTCAAAAACTATTTTCTGAGATTGGACACTAAAGTGAATTGGTCTTGTATGGTGGAGACATAAAACGGGATTTAGAGCCTCTATAACTGGGCTATCTACACGAGAGGTAGACATATAATAGAGCTAAAATCACCCTAAAAACTAAGATAATTAACATTGAATTGACAAAATAATAATTTCTCAAAAACTATTTTCTGAGATTGGACACTAAAGTGAATTGGTCTTGTATGGTGGAGACATAAAACGGGATTTAGAGCCTCTATAACTGGGCTATCTACACGAGAGGTAGACATATAATACAGCTAAAATCACCCTAAAAACTAGTCTAATTAACATTGAATTGACAAAATAATAATTTCTCAAAAACTATTTTCTGAGATTGGACACTAAAGTGAATTGGTCTTGTATGGTGGAGACATAAAACGGGATTTAGAGCCTCTATAACTGGGCTATCTTAATACATGAGAGGTAGACATAAAATAGAGCTAAAATCACCCTAAAAACTAAGATAATTAACATTGAATTGACAAATAATATTTTCTCAAAAACTATTTTCTGAGATTGGACACTAAAGTGAATTGGTCTTGTATGGTGGAGACATAAAACGGATTTAGAGCCTCTATAACTGGGCTATCTTAATACATGAGAGGTAGACATATAATACAGCTAAAATCACCCTAAAAACTAGTCTAATTATCATTGAATTGACAAAATAATATTTTCTCAAAAACTATTTTCTGAGATTGGACACTAAAGTGAATTGGTCTTGTATGGTGGAGACATAAAACGGGATTTAGAGCCTCTATAACTGGGCTATCTTAATACATGAGAGGGACATATAATACAGCTAAAATCACCCTAAAAACTAGTCTAATTATCATTGAATTGACAAAATAATATTTTCTCAAAAACTATTTTCTGAGATTGGACACTAAAGTGAATTGGTCTTGTATGGTGGAGACATAAAACGGGATTTAGAGCCTCTATAACTGGGCTATCTACACGAGAGGTAGACATATAATAGAACTAAAATCACCCTAAAAACTAAGATAATTAACATTGTATTGACAAAATAATATTTTCTCAAAAACTATTTTCTGAGATTGGACACTAAAGTGAATTGGTCTTGTATGGTGGAGACATAAAACGGGATTTAGAGCCTCTATAACTGGGCTATCTACACGAGAGGTAGACATATAATAGAGCTAAAATCACCCTAAAAACTAAGATAATTAACATTGAATTGACAAAATAATATTTTCTCAAAAACTATTTTCTGAGATTGGACACTAAAGTGAATTGGTCTTGTATGGTGGAGACATAAAACGGGATTTAGAGCCTCTATAACTGGGCTATCTACACGAGAGGTAGACATATAATAGAGCTAAAATCACCCTAAAAACTAAGATAATTAACATTGAATTGACAAAATAATATTTTCTCAAAAACTATTTTCTGAGATTGGACACTAAAGTGATTTGGTCTTGTATGGTGGAGACATAAAAACGGGATTTAGAGCCTCTATAAGTGGGCTATCTTAATACATGAGAGGTAGACATATAATAGAGCTAAAATCACCCTAAAAACTAGTCTAATTAACATTGAATTGACAAAATAATATTTTCTCAAAAACTATTTTCTGAGATTGGACACTAAAGTGAATTGGTCTTGTATGGTGGAGACATAAAACGGGATTTAGAGCCTCTATAACTGGGCTATCTACACGAGAGGTAGACATATAATAGAGCTAAAATCACCCTAAAAACTAGTCTAATTAACATTGAATTGACAAAATAATATTTTCTCAAAAACTATTTTCTGAGATTGGACACTAAAGTGATTTGGTCTTGTATGGTGGAGACACAAAACGGGATTTAGAGCCTCTATAACTGGGCTATCTTAATACATGAGAGGTAGACATATAATACAGCTAAAATCACCCTAAAAACTAGTCTAATTAACATTGAATTGACAAAATAATATTTTCTCAAAAACAATTTTCTGAGATTGGACACTAAAGTGAATTGGTCTTGTATGGTGGAGACATAAAACGGGATTTTGAGCCTCTATAACTGGGCTATCTTAATACACGAGAGGTAGACATATAATAGAGCTAAAATCACCCTAAAAACTAGTCTAATTAACATTGAATTGACAAAATAATATTTTCTCAAAAACTATTTTCTGAGATTGGACACTAAAGTGAATTGGTCTTGTATGGTGGAGACATAAAACGGGATTTAGAGCCTCTATAACTGGGCTATCTTAATACACGAGAGGTAGACATATAATAGAGCTAAAATCACCCTAAAAACTAAGATAATTAACATTGAATTGACAAAATAATAATTTCTCAAAAACTATTTTCTGAGATTGGACACTAAAGTGATTTGGTCTTGTATGGTGGAGACATAAAACGGGATTTAGAGCCTCTATAACTGGGCTATCTTAATACACGAGAGGTAGACATATAATAGAGCTAAAATCACCCTAAAAACTAAGATAATTAACATTGAATTGACAAAATAATAATTTCTCAAAAACTATTTTCTGAGATTGGACACTAAAGTGAATTGGTCTTGTATGGTGGAGACACAAAACGGGATTTAGAGCCTCTATAACTGGGCTATCTTAATACATGAGAATTAGACATATAATAGAGCTAAAATCACCCTAAAAACTAAGATAATTAACATTGAATTGACAAAATAATATTTTCTCAAAAACTATTTTCTGAGATTGGACACTAAAGTGAATTGGTCTTGTATGGTGGAGACACAAAACGGGATTTAGAGCCTCTATAACTGGGCTATCTTAATACATGAGAGGTAGACATATAATAGAGCTAAAATCACCCTAAAAACTAAGATAATTAACATTGAATTGACAAAATAATATTTTCTCAAAAACTATTTTCTGAGATTGGACACTAAAGTGAATTGGTCTTGTATGGTGGAGACATAAAACGGGATTTAGAGCCTCTATAACTGGGCTATCTTAATACATGAGAGGTAGACATATAATAGAGCTAAAATCACCCTAAAAACTAGTCTAATTAACATTGAATTGACAAAATAATAATTTCTCAAAAACTATTTTCTGAGATTGGACACTAAAGTGAATTGGTCTTGTATGGTGGAGACATAAAACGGGATTTAGAGCCTCTATAACTGGGCAATCTTAATACATGAGAGGTAGACATATAATAGAGCTAAAATCACCCTAAAAACTAGTCTAATTAACATTGAATTGACAAAATAATATTTTCTCAAAAACTATTTTCTAAGATTGGACACTAAAGTGAATTGGTCTTGTATGGTGGAGACATAAAACGGGATTTAGAGCCTCTATAACTGGGCTATCTACACGAGAGGTAGACATATAATAGAGCTAAAATCACCCTAAAAACTAAGATAATTAACATTGAATTGACAAAATAATAATTTCTCAAAAACTATTTTCTGAGATTGGACACTAAAGTGATTTGGTCTTGTATGGTGGAGACACAAAACGGGATTTAGAGCCTCTATAACTGGGCTATCTTAATACATGAGAGGTAGACATATAATACAGCTAAAATCACCCTAAAAACTAAGATAATTAACATTGAATTGACAAAATAATATTTTCTCAAAAACTATTTTCTGAGATTGGACACTAAAGTGAATTGGTCTTGTATAGTGGAGACACAAAACGGGATTTAGAGCCTCTATAACTGGGCTATCTTAATACACGAGAGGTAGACATATAATAGAGCTAAAATCACCCTAAAAACTAGGCTAATTAACATTGAATTGACAAAATAATATTTTCTCAAAAACTATTTTCTGAGATTGGACACTAAAGTGAATTAATGGTCTTGTATAGGGGAGATAAGAAACGCGATTTAAAGCCGCTATAACAGGGTTATCTTAATACACGAGACGTAGACATATAATAGAGCTAAAATCACCCTAATAACTAGGCTAGTTAACATTGAATTGACAAAATAATATTTTCTCTAAAAATATTTTCTGAGATTGGACACTAAAGTGAATTAATGGTCTTGTATAGGGGAGACACGAAACGCGATTTAGAGCCACTATAACTGGGCTATCTTAATACATGAGACGTAGACATATAATAGAACTAAAATCACCCTAAAAACTAGGCTAGTTAACATTGAATTGACCAAAATAATAATTTCTCAAAAACTATTTTCTGAGATTGGACACTAAAGTGAATTGGTCTTGTATGGTGGAGACACAAAACGGGATTTAGAGCCTCTATAACTGGGCTATCTTAATACATGAGAGGTAGACATATAATAGAGCTAAAATCACCCTAAAAACTAGTCTAATTAACATTGAATTGACAAAATAATAATTTCTCAAAAACTATTTTCTGAGATTGGACACTAAAGTGATTTGGTCTTGTATGGTGGAGACACAAAACGGGATTTAGAGCCTCTATAACTGGGCTATCTACACGAGAGGTAGACATATAATACAGCTAAAATCACCCTAAAAACTAAGATAATAAACATTGAATTGACAAAATAATAATTTCTCAAAAACTATTTTCTGAGATTGGACACTAAAGTGAATTGGTCTTGTATGGTGGAGACATAAAACGGGATTTAGAGCCTCTATAACTGGGCTATCTACACGAGAGGTAGACATATAATAGAGCTAAAATCACCCTAAAAACTAAGATAATTAACATTGAATTGACAAAATAATAATTTCTCAAAAACTATTTTCTGAGATTGGACACTAAAGTGAATTGGTCTTGTATGGTGGAGACATAAAACGGGATTTAGAGCCTCTATAACTGGGCTATCTACACGAGAGGTAGACATATAATACAGCTAAAATCACCCTAAAAACTAGTCTAATTAACATTGAATTGACAAAATAATAATTTCTCAAAAACTATTTTCTGAGATTGGACACTAAAGTGAATTGGTCTTGTATGGTGGAGACATAAAACGGGATTTAGAGCCTCTATAACTGGGCTATCTTAATACATGAGAGGTAGACATAAAATAGAGCTAAAATCACCCTAAAAACTAAGATAATTAACATTGAATTGACAAAATAATATTTTCTCAAAAACTATTTTCTGAGATTGGACACTAAAGTGAATTGGTCTTGTATGGTGGAGACATAAAACGGGATTTAGAGCCTCTATAACTGGGCTATCTTAATACATGAGAGGTAGACATATAATACAGCTAAAATCACCCTAAAAACTAGTCTAATTATCATTGAATTGACAAAATAATATTTTCTCAAAAACTATTTTCTGAGATTGGACACTAAAGTGAATTGGTCTTGTATGGTGGAGACATAAAACGGGATTTAGAGCCTCTATAACTGGGCTATCTTAATACATGAGAGGTAGACATATAATACAGCTAAAATCACCCTAAAAACTAGTCTAATTATCATTGAATTGACAAAATAATATTTTCTCAAAAACTATTTTCTGAGATTGGACACTAAAGTGAATTGGTCTTGTATGGTGGAGACATAAAACGGGATTTAGAGCCTCTATAACTGGGCTATCTACACGAGAGGTAGACATATAATAGAACTAAAATTACCCTAAAAACTAAGATAATTAACATTGTATTGACAAAATAATATTTTCTCAAAAACTATTTTCTGAGATTGGACACTAAAGTGAATTGGTCTTGTATGGTGGAGACATAAAACGGGATTTAGAGCCTCTATAACTGGGCTATCTACACGAGAGGTAGACATATAATAGAGCTAAAATCACCCTAAAAACTAAGATAATTAACATTGAATTGACAAAATAATATTTTCTCAAAAACTATTTTCTGAGATTGGACACTAAAGTGAATTGGTCTTGTATGGTGGAGACATAAAACGGGATTTAGAGCCTCTATAACTGGGCTATCTACACGAGAGGTAGACATATAATAGAGCTAAAATCACCCTAAAAACTAAGATAATTAACATTGAATTGACAAAATAATATTTTCTCAAAAACTATTTTCTGAGATTGGACACTAAAGCGATTTGGTCTTGTATGGTGGAGACATAAAAACGGGATTTAGAGCCTCTATAAGTGGGCTATCTTAATACATGAGAGGTAGACATATAATAGAGCTAAAATCACCCTAAAAACTAGTCTAATTAACATTGAATTGACAAAATAATATTTTCTCAAAAACTATTTTCTGAGATTGGACACTAAAGTGAATTGGTCTTGTATGGTGGAGACATAAAACGGGATTTAGAGCCTCTATAACTGGGCTATCTACACGAGAGGTAGACATATAATAGAGCTAAAATCACCCTAAAAACTAGTCTAATTAACATTGAATTGACAAAATAATATTTTCTCAAAAACTATTTTCTGAGATTGGACACTAAAGTGATTTGGTCTTGTATGGTGGAGACACACAACGGGATTTAGAGCCTCTATAACTGGGCTATCTTAATACATGAGAGGTAGACATATAATACAGCTAAAATCACCCTAAAAACTAGTCTAATTAACATTGAATTGACAAAATAATATTTTCTCAAAAACTATTTTCTGAGATTGGACACTAAAGTGAATTGGTCTTGTATGGTGGAGACATAAAACGGGATTTAGAGCCTCTATAACTGGGCTATCTTAATACACGAGAGGTAGACATATAATAGAGCTAAAATCACCCTAAAAACTAGTCTAATTAACATTGAATTGACAAAATAATATTTTCTCAAAAACTATTTTCTGAGATTGGACACTAAAGTGAATTGGTCTTGTATGGTGGAGACATAAAACGGGATTTAGAGCCTCTATAACTGGGCTATCTTAATACACGAGAGGTAGACATATAATAGAGCTAAAATCACCCTAAAAACTAAGATAATTAACATTGAATTGACAAAATAATAATTTCTCAAAAACTATTTTCTGAGATTGGACACTAAAGTGATTTGGTCTTGTATGGTGGAGACATAAAACGGGATTTAGAGCCTCTATAACTGGGCTATCTTAATACACGAGAGGTAGACATATAATAGAGCTAAAATCACCCTAAAAACTAAGATAATTAACATTGAATTGACAAAATAATAATTTCTCAAAAACTATTTTCTGAGATTGGACACTAAAGTGAATTGGTCTTGTATGGTGGAGACACAAAACGGGATTTAGAGCCTCTATAACTGGGCTATCTTAATACATGAGAGGTAGACATATAATAGAGCTAAAATCACCCTAAAAACTAAGATAATTAACATTGAATTGACAAAATAATATTTTCTCAAAAACTATTTTCTGAGATTGGACACTAAAGTGAATTGGTCTTGTATGGTGGAGACACAAAACGGGATTTAGAGCCTCTATAACTGGGCTATCTTAATACATGAGAGGTAGACATATAATAGAGCTAAAATCACCCTAAAAACTAAGATAATTAACATTGAATTGACAAAATAATATTTTCTCAAAAACTATTTTCTGAGATTGGACACTAAAGTGAATTGGTCTTGTATGGTGGAGACATAAAACGGGATTTAGAGCCTCTATAACTGGGCTATCTTAATACATGAGAGGTAGACATATAATAGAGCTAAAATCACCCTAAAAACTAGTCTAATTAACATTGAATTGACAAAATAATAATTTCTCAAAAACTATTTTCTGAGATTGGACACTAAAGTGAATTGGTCTTGTATGGTGGAGACATAAAACGGGATTTAGAGCCTCTATAACTGGGCTATCTTAATACATGAGAGGTAGACATATAATAGAGCTAAAATCACCCTAAAAACTAGTCTAATTAACATTGAATTGACAAAATAATATTTTCTCAAAAACTATTTTCTGAGATTGGACACTAAAGTGAATTGGTCTTGTATGGTGGAGACATAAAACGGGATTTAGAGCCTCTATAACTGGGCTATCTACACGAGAGGTAGACATATAATAGAGCTAAAATCACCCTAAAAACTAAGATAATTAACATTGAATTGACAAAATAATAATTTCTCAAAAACTATTTTCTGAGATTGGACACTAAAGTGATTTGGTCTTGTATGGTGGAGACACAAAACGGGATTTAGAGCCTCTATAACTGGGCTATCTTAATACATGAGAGGTAGACATATAATACAGCTAAAATCACCCTAAAAACTAAGATAATTAACATTGAATTGACAAAATAATATTTTCTCAAAAACTATTTTCTGAGATTGGACACTAAAGTGATTTGGTCTTGTATGGTGGAGACATAAAACGGGATTTAGAGCCTCTATAACTGGGCTATCTTAATACATGAGAGGTAGACATAAAATAGAGCTAAAATCACCCTAAAAACTAAGATAATTAACATTGAATTGACAAAATAATATTTTCTCAAAAACTATTTTCTGAGATTGGACACTAAAGTGAATTGGTCTTGTATGGTGGAGACATAAAACGGGATTTAGAGCCTCTATAACTGGGCTATCTTAATACATGAGAGGTAGACATATAATACAGCTAAAATCATCCTAAAAACTAGTCTAATTATCATTGAATTGACAAAATAATATTTTCTCAAAAACTATTTTCTGAGATTGGACACTAAAGTGAATTGGTCTTGTATGGTGGAGACATAAAACGGGATTTAGAGCCTCTATAACTGGGCTATCTTAATACATGAGAGGTAGACATATAATACAGCTAAAATCACCCTAAAAACTAGTCTAATTATCATTGAATTGACAAAATAATATTTTCTCAAAAACTATTTTCTGAGATTGGACACTAAAGTGAATTGGTCTTGTATGGTGGAGACATAAAACGGGATTTAGAGCCTCTATAACTGGGCTATCTACACGAGAGGTAGACATATAATAGAACTAAAATCACCCTAAAAACTAAGATAATTAACATTGTATTGACAAAATAATATTTTCTCAAAAACTATTTTCTGAGATTGGACACTAAAGTGAATTGGTCTTGTATGGTGGAGACATAAAACGGGATTTAGAGCCTCTATAACTGGGCTATCTACACGAGAGGTAGACATATAATAGAGCTAAAATCACCCTAAAAACTAAGATAATTAACATTGAATTGACAAAATAATATTTTCTCAAAAACTATTTTCTGAGATTGGACACTAAAGTGAATTGGTCTTGTATGGTGGAGACATAAAACGGGATTTAGAGCCTCTATAACTGGGCTATCTACACGAGAGGTAGACATATAATAGAGCTAAAATCACCCTAAAAACTAAGATAATTAACATTGAATTGACAAAATAATATTTTCTCAAAAACTATTTTCTGAGATTGGACACTAAAGTGATTTGGTCTTGTATGGTGGAGACATAAAAACGGGATTTAGAGCCTCTATAAGTGGGCTATCTTAATACATGAGAGGTAGACATATAATAGAGCTAAAATCACCCTAAAAACTAGTCTAATTAACATTGAATTGACAAAATAATATTTTCTCAAAAACTATTTTCTGAGATTGGACACTAAAGTGAATTGGTCTTGTATGGTGGAGACATAAAACGGGATTTAGAGCCTCTATAACTGGGCTATCTACACGAGAGGTAGACATATAATAGAGCTAAAATCACCCTAAAAACTAGTCTAATTAACATTGAATTGACAAAATAATATTTTCTCAAAAACTATTTTCTGAGATTGGACACTAAAGTGATTTGGTCTTGTATGGTGGAGACACAAAACGGGATTTAGAGCCTCTATAACTGGGCTATCTTAATACATGAGAGGTAGACATATAATACAGCTAAAATCACCCTAAAAACTATTCTAATTAACATTGAATTGACAAAATAATATTTTCTCAAAAACTATTTTCTGAGATTGGACACTAAAGTGAATTGGTCTTGTATGGTGGAGACATAAAACGGGATTTAGAGCCTCTATAACTGGGCTATCTTAATACACGAGAGGTAGACATATAATAGAGCTAAAATCACCCTAAAAACTAGTCTAATTAACATTGAATTGACAAAATAATATTTTCTCAAAAACTATTTTCTGAGATTGGACACTAAAGTGAATTGGTCTTGTATGGTGGAGACATAAAACGGGATTTAGAGCCTCTATAACTGGGCTATCTTAATACACGAGAGGTAGACATATAATAGAGCTAAAATCACCCTAAAAACTAAGATAATTAACATTGAATTGACAAAATAATAATTTCTCAAAAACTATTTTCTGAGATTGGACACTAAAGTGATTTGGTCTTGTATGGTGGAGACATAAAACGGGATTTAGAGCCTCTATAACTGGGCTATCTTAATACACGAGAGGTAGACATATAATAGAGCTAAAATCACCCTAAAAACTAAGATAATTAACATTGAATTGACAAAATAATAATTTCTCAAAAACTATTTTCTGAGATTGGACACTAAAGTGAATTGGTCTTGTATGGTGGAGACACAAAACGGGATTTAGAGCCTCTATAACTGGGCTATCTTAATACATGAGAGGTAGACATATAATAGAGCTAAAATCACCCTAAAAACTAAGATAATTAACATTGAATTGACAAAATAATATTTTCTCAAAAACTATTTTCTGAGATTGGACACTAAAGTGAATTGGTCTTGTATGGTGGAGACACAAAACGGGATTTAGAGCCTCTATAACTGGGCTATCTTAATACATGAGAGGTAGACATATAATAGAGCTAAAATCACCCTAAAAACTAAGATAATTAACATTGAATTGACAAAATAATATTTTCTCAAAAACTATTTTCTGAGATTGGACACTAAAGTGAATTGGTCTTGTATGGTGGAGACATAAAACGGGATTTAGAGCCTCTATAACTGGGCTATCTTAATACATGAGAGGTAGACATATAATAGAGCTAAAATCACCCTAAAAACTAGTCTAATTAACATTGAATTGACAAAATAATAATTTCTCAAAAACTATTTTCTGAGATTGGACACTAAAGTGAATTGGTCTTGTATGGTGGAGACATAAAACGGGATTTAGAGCCTCTATAACTGGGCTATCTACACGAGAGGTAGACATATAATAGAACTAAAATCACCCTAAAAACTAAGATAATTAACATTGTATTGACAAAATAATATTTTCTCAAAAACTATTTTCTGAGATTGGACACTAAAGTGAATTGGTCTTGTATGGTGGAGACATAAAACGGGATTTAGAGCCTCTATAACTGGGCTATCTTAATACATGAGAGGTGACATATAATACAGCTAAAATATCACCCTAAAAACTAGTCTAATTATCATTGAATTGACAAAATAATATTTTCTCAAAAACTATTTTCTGAGATTGGACACTAAAGTGAATTGGTCTTGTATGGTGGAGACATAAAACGGGATTTAGAGCCTCTATAACTGGGCTATCTACACGAGAGGTAGACATATAATAGAACTAAATCACCCTAAAAACTAAGATAATTAACATTGTATTGACAAAATAATATTTTCTCAAAAACTATTTTCTGAGATTGGACACTAAAGTGAATTGGTCTTGTATGGTGGAGACATAAAACGGGATTTAGAGCCTCTATAACTGGGCTATCTACACGAGAGGTAGACATATAATAGAGCTAAAATCACCCTAAAAACTAAGATAATTAACATTGAATTGACAAAATAATATTTTCTCAAAAACTATTTTCTGAGATTGGACACTAAAGTGAATTGGTCTTGTATGGTGGAGACATAAAACGGGATTTAGAGCCTCTATAACTGGGCTATCTACACGAGAGGTAGACATATAATAGAGCTAAAATCACCCTAAAAACTAAGATAATTAACATTGAATTGACAAAATAATATTTTCTCAAAAACTATTTTCTGAGATTGGACACTAAAGTGATTTGGTCTTGTATGGTGGAGACATAAAAACGGGATTTAGAGCCTCTATAAGTGGGCTATCTTAATACATGAGAGGTAGACATATAATAGAGCTAAAAATCACCCTAAAAACTAGTCTAATTAACATTGAATTGACAAAATAATATTTTCTCAAAAACTATTTTCTGAGATTGGACACTAAAGTGAATTGGTCTTGTATGGTGGAGACATAAAACGGGATTTAGAGCCTCTATAACTGGGCTATCTACACGAGAGGTAGACATATAATAGAGCTAAATCACCCTAAAAACTAGTCTAATTAACATTGAATTGACAAAATAATATTTTCTCAAAAACTATTTTCTGAGATTGGACACTAAAGTGATTTGGTCTTGTATGGTGGAGACACAAAACGGGATTTAGAGCCTCTATAACTGGGCTATCTTAATACATGAGAGGTAGACATATAATACAGCTAAAATCACCCTAAAAACTAGTCTAATTAACATTGAATTGACAAAATAATATTTTCTCAAAAAACTATTTTCTGAGATTGGACACTAAAGTGAATTGGTCTTGTATGGTGGAGACATAAAACGGGATTTAGAGCCTCTATAACTGGGCTATCTTAATACACGAGAGGTAGACATATAATAGAGCTAAAATCACCCTAAAAACTAGTCTAATTAACATTGAATTGACAAAATATTATTTTCTCAAAAACTATTTTCTGAGATTGGACACTAAAGTGAATTGGTCTTGTATGGTGGAGACATAAAACGGGATTTAGAGCCTCTATAACTGGGCTATCTTAATACACGAGAGGTAGACATATAATAGAGCTAAAATCACCCTAAAAACTAAGATAATTAACATTGAATTGACAAAATAATAATTTCTCAAAAACTATTTTCTGAGATTGGACACTAAAGTGATTTGGTCTTGTATGGTGGAGACATAAAACGGGATTTAGAGCCTCTATAACTGGGCTATCTTAATACACGAGAGGTAGACATATAATAGAGCTAAAATCACCCTAAAAACTAAGATAATTAACATTGAATTGACAAAATAATAATTTCTCAAAACTATTTTCTGAGAT
Source organism: Lithodes maja (assembly GCA_037953745.1). Classification (NCBI taxonomy): domain Eukaryota; kingdom Metazoa; phylum Arthropoda; class Malacostraca; order Decapoda; family Lithodidae; genus Lithodes; species Lithodes maja. Next base: position 18,369 of record JBAKBP010024096.1, read on the forward strand.
TGGACACTAAAGTGAATTGGTCTTGTATGGTGGAGACACAAAACGGGATTTAGAGCCTCTATAACTGGGCTATCTTAATACATGAGAGGTAGACATATAATAGAGCTAAAATCACCCTAAAAACTAAGATAATTAACATTGAATTGACAAAATAATATTTTCTCAAAAACTATTTTCTGAGATTGGACACTAAAGTGAATTGGTCTTGTATGGTGGAGACACAAAACGGGATTTAGAGCCTCTATAACTGGGCTATCTTAATACATGAGAGGTAGACATATAATAGAGCTAAAATCACCCTAAAAACTAAGATAATTAACATTGAATTGACAAAATAATATTTTCTCAAAAACTATTTTCTGAGATTGGACACTAAAGTGAATTGGTCTTGTATGGTGGAGACATAAAACGGGATTTAGAGCCTCTATAACTGGGCTATCTTAATACATGAGAGGTAGACATATAATAGAGCTAAAATCACCCTAAAAACTAGTCTAATTAACATTGAATTGACAAAATAATAATTTCTCAAAAACTATTTTCTGAGATTGGACACTAAAGTGAATTGGTCTTGTATGGTGGAGACATAAAACGGGATTTAGAGCCTCTATAACTGGGCTATCTTAATACATGAGAGGTAGACATATAATAGAGCTAAAATCACCCTAAAAACTAGTCTAATTAACATTGAATTGACAAAATAATATTTTCTCAAAAACTATTTTCTGAGATTGGACACTAAAGTGAATTGGTCTTGTATGGTGGAGACATAAAACGGGATTTAGAGCCTCTATAACTGGGCTATCTACACGAGAGGTAGACATATAATACAGCTAAAATCACCCTAAAAACTAAGATAATTAACATTGAATTGACAAAATAATAATTTCTCAAAAACTATTTTCTGAGATTGGACACTAAAGTGAATTGGTCTTGTATGGTGGAGACATAAAACGGGATTTAGAGCCTCTATAACTGGGCTATCTTAATACACGAGAGGTAGACATATAATAGAGCTAAAATCACCCTAAAAACTAAGATAATTAACATTGAATTGACAAAATAATATTTTCTCAAAAACTATTTTCTGAGATTGGACACTAAAGTGAATTGGTCTTGTATGGTGGAGACATAAAACGGGATTTAGAGCCTCTATAACTGGGCTATCTTAATACATGAGAGGTAGACATAAAATAGAGCTAAAATCACCCTAAAAACTAAGATAATTAACATTGAATTGACAAAATAATATTTTCTCAAAAACTATTTTCTGAGATTGGACACTAAAGTGAATTGGTCTTGTATGGTGGAGACATAAAAACGGGATTTAGAGCCTCTATAACTGGGCTATCTTAATACATGAGAGGTAGACATAAAATAGAGCTAAAATCACCCTAAAAACTAAGATAATTAACATTGAATTGACAAAATAATATTTTCTCAAAAACTATTTTCTGAGATTGGACACTAAAGTGAATTGGTCTTGTATGGTGGAGACATAAAACGGGATTTAGAGCCTCTATAACTGGGCTATCTTAATACATGAGAGGTAGACATATAATACAGCTAAAATCACCCTAAAAACTAGTCTAATTATCATTGAATTGACAAAATAATATTTTCTCAAAAACTATTTTCTGAGATTGGACACTAAAGTGAATTGGTCTTGTATGGTGGAGACATAAAACGGGATTTAGAGCCTCTATAACTGGGCTATCTTAATACATGAGAGGTAGACATATAATACAGCTAAAATCACCCTAAAAACTAGTCTAATTATCATTGAATTGACAAAATAATATTTTCTCAAAAACTATTTTCTGAGATTGGACACTAAAGTGAATTGGTCTTGTATGGTGGAGACATAAAACGGGATTTAGAGCCTCTATAACTGGGCTATCTACACGAGAGGTAGACATATAATAGAACTAAAATCACCTAAAAACTAAGATAATTAACATTGTATTGACAAAATAATATTTTCTCAAAAAACTATTTTCTGAGATTGGACACTAAAGTGAATTGGTCTTGTATGGTGGAGACATAAAACGGGATTTAGAGCCTCTATAACTGGGCTATCTACACGAGAGGTAGACATATAATAGAGCTAAAATCACCCTAAAACTAAGATAATTAACATTGAATTGACAAAATAATATTTTCTCAAAAACTATTTTCTGAGATTGGACACTAAAGTGAATTGGTCTTGTATGGTGGAGACATAAAACGGGATTTAGAGCCTCTATAACTGGGCTATCTACACGAGAGGTAGACATATAATAGAGCTAAAATCACCCTAAAAACTAAGATAATTAACATTGAATTGACAAAATAATATTTTCTCAAAAACTATTTTCTGAGATTGGACACTAAAGTGATTTGGTCTTGTATGGTGGAGACATAAAAACGGGATTTAGAGCCTCTATAAGTGGGCTATCTTAATACATGAGAGGTAGACATATAATAGAGCTAAAATCACCCTAAAAACTAGTCTAATTAACATTGAATTGACAAAATAATATTTTCTCAAAAACTATTTTCTGAGATTGGACACTAAAGTGAATTGGTCTTGTATGGTGGAGACATAAAACGGGATTTAGAGCCTCTATAACTGGGCTATCTACACGAGAGGTAGACATATAATAGAGCTAAAATCACCCTAAAAACTAGTCTAATTAACATAGAATTGACAAAATAATATTTTCTCAAAAACTATTTTCTGAGATTGGACACTAAAGTGATTTGGTCTTGTATGGTGGAGACACAAAACGGGATTTAGAGCCTCTATAACTGGGCTATCTTAATACATGAGAGGTAGACATATAATACAGCTAAAATCACCCTAAAAACTAGTCTAATTAACATTGAATTGACAAAATAATATTTTCTCAAAAACTATTTTCTGAGATTGGACACTAAAGTGAATTGGTCTTGTATGGTGGAGACATAAAACGGGATTTAGAGCCTCTATAACTGGGCTATCTTAATACACGAGAGGTAGACATATAATAGAGCTAAAATCACCCTAAAAACTAGTCTAATTAACATTGAATTGACAAAATAATATTTTCTCAAAAACTATTTTCTGAGATTGGACACTAAAGTGAATTGGTCTTGTATGGTGGAGACATAAAACGGGATTTAGAGCCTCTATAACTGGGCTATCTTAATACACGAGAGGTAGACATATAATAGAGCTAAAATCACCCTAAAAACTAAGATAATTAACATTGAATTGACAAAATAATAATTTCTCAAAAACTATTTTCTGAGATTGGACACTAAAGTGATTTGGTCTTGTATGGTGGAGACATAAAACGGGATTTAGAGCCTCTATAACTGGGCTATCTTAATACACGAGAGGTAGACATATAATAGAGCTAAAATCACCCTAAAAACTAAGATAATTAACATTGAATTGACAAAATAATAATTTTCTCAAAAACTATTTTCTGAGATTGGACACTAAAGTGAATTGGTCTTGTATGGTGGAGACACAAAACGGGATTTAGAGCCTCTATAACTGGGCTATCTTAATACATGAGAGGTAGACATATAATAGAGCTAAAATCACCCTAAAAACTAAGATAATTAACATTGAATTGACAAAATAATATTTTCTCAAAAACTATTTTCTGAGATTGGACACTAAAGTGAATTGGTCTTGTATGGTGGAGACACAAAACGGGATTTAGAGCCTCTATAACTGGGCTATCTTAATACATGAGAGGTAGACATATAATAGAGCTAAAATCACCCTAAAAACTAAGATAATTAACATTGAATTGACAAAATAATATTTTCTCAAAAACTATTTTCTGAGATTGGACACTAAAGTGAATTGGTCTTGTATGGTGGAGACATAAAACGGGATTTAGAGCCTCTATAACTGGGCTATCTTAATACATGAGAGGTAGACATATAATAGAGCTAAAATCACCCTAAAAACTAGTCTAATTAACATTGAATTGACAAAATAATAATTTCTCAAAAACTATTTTCTGAGATTGGACACTAAAGTGAATTGGTCTTGTATGGTGGAGACATAAAACGGGATTTAGAGCCTCTATAACTGGGCTATCTTAATACATGAGAGGTAGACATATAATAGAGCTAAAATCACCCTAAAAACTAGTCTAATTAACATTGAATTGACAAAATAATATTTTCTCAAAAACTATTTTCTGAGATTGGACACTAAAGTGAATTGGTCTTGTATGGTGGAGACATAAAACGGGATTTAGAGCCTCTATAACTGGGCTATCTACACGAGAGGTAGACATATAATAGAGCTAAAATCACCCTAAAAACTAAGATAATTAACATTGAATTGACAAAATAATAATTTCTCAAAAACTATTTTCTGAGATTGGACACTAAAGTGATTTGGTCTTGTATGGTGGAGACACAAAACGGGATTTAGAGCCTCTATAACTGGGCTATCTTAATACATGAGAGGTAGACATATAATACAGCTAAAATCACCCTAAAAACTAAGATAATTAACATTGAATTGACAAAATAATATTTTCTCAAAAACTATTTTCTGAGATTGGACACTAAAGTGATTTGGTCTTGTATGGTGGAGACATAAAACGGGATTTAGAGCCTCTATAACTGGGCTATCTTAATACATGAGAGGTAGACATATAATAGAGCTAAAATCACCCTAAAAACTAAGATAATTAACATTGAATTGACAAAATAATAATTTCTCAAAAACTATTTTCTGAGATTGGACACTAAAGTGAATTGGTCTTGTATGGTGGAGACATAAAACGGGATTTAGAGCCTCTATAACTGGGCTATCTTAATACATGAGAGGTAGACATATAATAGAGCTAAAATCACCCTAAAAACTAAGATAATTAACATTGAATTGACAAAATAATAATTTCTCAAAAACTATTTTCTGAGATTGGACACTAAAGTGATTTGGTCTTGTATGGTGGAGACACAAAACGGGATTTAGAGCCTCTATAACTGGGCTATCTTAATACATGAGAGGTAGACATATAATAGAGCTAAAATCACCCTAAAAACTAAGATAATTAACATTGAATTGACAAAATAATAATTTCTCAAAAACTATTTTCTGAGATTGGACACTAAAGTGATTTGGTCTTGTATGGTGGAGACACAAAACGGGATTTAGAGCCTCTATAACTGGGCTATCTTAATACATGAGAGGTAGACATATAATAGAGCTAAAATCACCCTAAAAACTAAGATAATTAACATTGTATTGACAAAATAATATTTTCTCAAAAACTATTTTCTGAGATTGGACACTAAAGTGAATTGGTCTTGTATGGTGGAGACATAAAACGGGATTTAGAGCCTCTATAACTGGGCTATCTACACGAGAGGTAGACATATAATAGAGCTAAAATCACCCTAAAAACTAAGATAATTAACATTGAATTGACAAAATAATAATTTCTCAAAAACTATTTTCTGAGATTGGACACTAAAGTGATTTGGTCTTGTATGGTGGAGACTCAAAACGGGATTTAGAGCCTCTATAACTGGGCTATCTTAATACATGAGAGGTAGACATATAATAGAGCTAAAATCACCCTAAAAACTAAGATAATTAACATTGAATTGACAAAATAATAATTTCTCAAAAACTATTTTCTGAGATTGGACACTAAAGTGATTTGGTCTTGTATGGTGGAGACTCAAAACGGGATTTAGAGCCTCTATAACTGGGCTATCTTAATACATGAGAGGTAGACATATAATACAGCTAAAATCACCCTAAAAACTAAGATAATTAACATTGAATTGACAAAATAATAATTTCTCAAAAACTATTTTCTGAGATTGGACACTAAAGTGATTTGGTCTTGTATGGTGGAGACATAAAACGGGATTTAGAGCCTCTATAACTGGGCTATCTTAATACACGAGAGGTAGACATATAATAGAGCTAAAATCACCCTAAAAACTAAGATAATTAACATTGAATTGACAAAATAATATTTTCTCAAAAACTATTTTCTGAGATTGGACACTAAAGTGAATTGGTCTTGTATGGTGGAGACATAAAACGGGATTTAGAGCCTCTATAACTGGGCTATCTTAATACACGAGAGGTAGACATATAATAGAGCTAAAATCACCCTAAAAACTAAGATAATTAACATTGAATTGACAAAATAATATTTTCTCAAAAACTATTTTCTGAGATTGGACACTAAAGTGAATTGGTCTTGTATGGTGGAGACATAAAACGGGATTTAGAGCCTCTATAACTGGGCTATCTTAATACACGAGAGGTAGACATATAATAGAGCTAAAATCACCCTAAAAACTAAGATAATTAACATTGAATTGACAAAATAATATTTTCTCAAAAACTATTTTCTGAGATTGGACACTAAAGTGAATTGGTCTTGTATGGTGGAGACACAAAACGGGATGTAGATCCTCTATAACTGGGCTATCTTAATACACGAGAGGTAGACATATAATAGAGCTAAAATCACCCTAAAAACTAAGATAATTAACATTGAATTGACAAAATAATAATTTCTCAAAAACTATTTTCTGAGATTGGACACTAAAGTGAATTGGTCTTGTATGGTGGAGACATAAAACGGGATGTAGAGCCTCTATAACTGGGCTATCTTAATACACGAGAGGTAGACATATAATACAGCTAAAATCACCCTAAAAACTAGTCTAATTAACATTGAATTGACAAAATAATAATTTCTCAAAAACTATTTTCTGAGATTGGACACTAAAGTGAATTGGTCTTGTATGGTGGAGACATAAAACGGGATTTAGAGCCTCTATAACTGGGCTATCTTAATACATGAGAGGTAGACATATAATAGAGCTAAAATCACCCTAAAAACTAAGATAATTAACATTGAATTGACAAAATAATATTTTCTCAAAAACTATTTTCTGAGATTGGACACTAAAGTGAATTGGTCTTGTATGGTGGAGACATAAAAACGGGATTTAGAGCCTCTATAACTGGGCTATCTTAATACATGAGAGGTAGACATATAATAGAGCTAAAATCACCCTAAAAACTAAGATAATTAACATTGAATTGACAAAATAATATTTTCTCAAAAACTATTTTCTGAGATTGGACACTAAAGTGATTTGGTCTTGTATGGTGGAGACATAAAACGGGATTTAGAGCCTCTATAACTGGGCTATCTTAATACATGAGAGGTAGACATATAATAGAGCTAAAATCACCCTAAAAACTAAGATAATTAACATTGAATTGACAAAATAATATTTTCTCAAAAACTATTTTCTGAGATTGGACACTAAAGTGAATTGGTCTTGTATGGTGGAGACATAAAAACGGGATTTAGAGCCTCTATAACTGGGCTATCTTAATACATGAGAGGTAGACATATAATAGAGCTAAAATCACCCTAAAAACTAAGATAATTAACATTGAATTGACAAAATAATATTTTCTCAAAAACTATTTTCTGAGATTGGACACTAAAGTGAATTGGTCTTGTATGGTGGAGACATAAAAACGGGATTTAGAGCCTCTATAACTGGGCTATCTACATGCACGAGAGGTAGACACATAATAGAGCTAAAATCACCCTAAAAACTAGGCTAATTAACATTGAATTGACAAAATAATATTTTCTCAAAAACTATTTTCTGAGATTGGACACTAAAGTGAATTGGTCTTCTATGGTGGAGACATAAAAACGGGATTTAGAGCCTCTATAACTGGGCTATCTACATACATGAGAGGTAGACACATAATAGAGCTAAAATCACCCTAAAAACTAGGCTAATTAACATTGAATTGACAAAATAATATTTTCTCAAAAACTATTTTCTGAGATTGGACACTAAAGTGAATTGGTCTTGTATGGTGGAGACACAAAACGGGATTTAGAGCCTCTATAACTGGGCTATCTTAATACATGAGAGGTAGACATATAATAGAGCTAAAATCACCCTAAAAACTAGGCTAATTAACATTGAATTGACAAAATAATATTTTCTCAAAAACTATTTTCTGAGATTGGACACTAAAGTGAATTGGTCTTGTATGGTGGAGACACAAAACGGGATTTAGAGCCTCTATAACTGGGCTATCTTAATACATGAGAGGTAGACATATAATAGAGCTAAAATCACCCTAAAAACTAGTCTAATTAACATTGAATTGACAAAATAATATTTTCTCAAAAACTATTTTCTGAGATTGGACACTAAAGTGAATTGGTCTTGTATGGTGGAGACACAAAACGGGATTTAGAGCCTCTATAACTGGGCTATCTACACGAGAGGTAGACATATAATAGAGCTAAAATCACCCTAAAAACCAAGATAATTAACATTGAATTGACAAAATAATATTTTCTCAAAGACATATAATAGAGCTAAAATCACCCTAAAAACTAAGATAATTAACATTGAATTGACAAAATAATATTTTCTCAAAAACTATTTTCTGAGATTGGACACTAAAGTGAATTGGTCTTGTATGGTGGAGACATAAAACGGGATTTAGAGCCTCTATAACTGGGCTATCTACACGAGAGGTAGACATATAATAGAGCTAAAATCACCCTAAAAACTAAGATAATTAACATTGAATTGACAAAATAATATTTTCTCAAAAACTATTTTCTGAGATTGGACACTAAAGTGAATTGGTCTTGTATGGTGGAGACATAAAACGGGATTTAGAGCCTCTATAACTGGGCTATCTTAATACATGAGAGGTAGACATATAATACATCTAAAATCACCCTAAAAACTAAGATAATTAACATTGAATTGACAAAATAATATTTTCTCAAAAACTATTTTCTGAGATTGGACACTAAAGTGAATTGGTCTTGTATAGTGGAGACACAAAACGGGATTTAGAGCCTCTATAACTGGGCTATCTTAATACACGAGAGGTAGACATATAATAGAGCTAAAATCACCCTAAAAACTAGGCTAATTAACATTGAATTGACAAAATAATATTTTCTCAAAAACTATTTTCTGAGATTGGACACTAAAGTGAATTAATGGTCTTGTATAGGGGAGATAAGAAACGCGATTTAAAGCCGCTATAACAGGGTTATCTTAATACACGAGACGTAGACATATAATAGAGCTAAAATCACCCTAATAACTAGGCTAGTTAACATTGAATTGACAAAATAATATTTTCTCTAAAAATATTTTCTGAGATTGGACACTAAAGTGAATTAATGGTCTTGTATAGGGGAGACACGAAACGCGATTTAGAGCCACTATAACTGGGCTATCTTAATACATGAGACGTAGACATATAATAGAACTAAAATCACCCTAAAAACTAGGCTAGTTAACATTGAATTGACCAAAATAATAATTTCTCAAAAACTATTTTCTGAGATTGGACACTAAAGTGAATTGGTCTTGTATGGTGGAGACACAAAACGGGATTTAGAGCCTCTATAACTGGGCTATCTTAATACATGAGAGGTAGACATATAATAGAGCTAAAATCACCCTAAAAACTAGTCTAATTAACATTGAATTGACAAAATAATAATTTCTCAAAAACTATTTTCTGAGATTGGACACTAAAGTGATTTGGTCTTGTATGGTGGAGACACAAAACGGGATTTAGAGCCTCTATAACTGGGCTATCTACACGAGAGGTAGACATATAATACAGCTAAAATCACCCTAAAAACTAAGATAATAAACATTGAATTGACAAAATAATAATTTCTCAAAAACTATTTTCTGAGATTGGACACTAAAGTGAATTGGTCTTGTATGGTGGAGACATAAAACGGGATTTAGAGCCTCTATAACTGGGCTATCTACACGAGAGGTAGACATATAATAGAGCTAAAATCACCCTAAAAACTAAGATAATTAACATTGAATTGACAAAATAATAATTTCTCAAAAACTATTTTCTGAGATTGGACACTAAAGTGAATTGGTCTTGTATGGTGGAGACATAAAACGGGATTTAGAGCCTCTATAACTGGGCTATCTACACGAGAGGTAGACATATAATACAGCTAAAATCACCCTAAAAACTAGTCTAATTAACATTGAATTGACAAAATAATAATTTCTCAAAAACTATTTTCTGAGATTGGACACTAAAGTGAATTGGTCTTGTACGGTGGAGACATAAAACGGGATTTAGAGCCTCTATAACTGGGCTATCTACACGAGAGGTAGACATATAATACAGCTAAAATCACCCTAAAAACTAAGATAATTAACATTGAATTGACAAAATAATAATTTCTCAAAAACTATTTTCTGAGATTGGACACTAAAGTGAATTGGTCTTGTATGGTGGAGACATAAAACGGGATTTAGAGCCTCTATAACTGGGCTATCTTAATACACGAGAGGTAGACATATAATAGAGCTAAAATCACCCTAAAAACTAAGATAATTAACATTGAATTGACAAAATAATATTTTCTCAAAAACTATTTTCTGAGATTGGACACTAAAGTGAATTGGTCTTGTATGGTGGAGACATAAAACGGGATTTAGAGCCTCTATAACTGGGCTATCTAATACATGAGAGGTAGACATAAAATAGAGCTAAATCACCCTAAAAACTAAGATAATTAACATTGAATTGACAAAATAATATTTTCTCAAAAACTATTTTCTGAGATTGGACACTAAAGTGAATTGGTCTTGTATGGTGGAGACATAAAACGGGATTTAGAGCCTCTATAACTGGGCTATCTTAATACATGAGAGGTAGACATAAAATAGAGCTAAAATCACCCTAAAAACTAAGATAATTAACATTGAATTGACAAAATAATATTTTCTCAAAAACTATTTTCTGAGATTGGACACTAAAGTGAATTGGTCTTGTTATGGTGGAGACATAAAACGGGATTTAGAGCCTCTATAACTGGGCTATCTTAATACATGAGAGGTAGACATATTATAATACAGCTAAAATCACCCTAAAAACTAGTCTAATTATCATTGAATTGACAAAATAATATTTTCTCAAAAACTATTTTCTGAGATTGGACACTAAAGTGAATTGGTCTTGTATGGTGGAGACATAAAACGGGATTTAGAGCCTCTATAACTGGGCTATCTTAATACATGAGAGGTAGACATATAATACAGCTAAAATCACCCTAAAAAATAGTCTAATTATCATTGAATTGACAAAATAATATTTTCTCAAAACTATTTTCTGAGATTGGACACTAAAGTGAATTGGTCTTGTATGGTGGAGACATAAAACGGGATTTAGAGCCTCTATAACTGGGCTATCTACACGAGAGGTAGACATATAATAGAACTAAAATCACCCTAAAAACTAAGATAATTAACATTGTATTGACAAAATAATATTTTCTCAAAAACTATTTTCTGAGATTGGACACTAAAGTGAATTGGTCTTGTATGGTGGAGACATAAAACGGGATTTAGAGCCTCTATAACTGGGCTATCTACACGAGAGGTAGACATATAATAGAGCTAAAATCACCCTAAAAACTAAGATAATTAACATTGAATTGACAAAATAATAATTTCTCAAAAACTATTTTCTGAGATTGGACACTAAAGTGAATTGGTCTTGTATGGTGGAGACATAAAACGGGATTTAGAGCCTCTATAACTGGGCTATCTTAATACACGAGAGGTAGACATATAATAGAGCTAAAATCACCCTAAAAACTAAGATAATTAACATTGAATTGACAAAATAATATTTTCTCAAAAACTATTTTCTGAGATTGGACACTAAAGTGAATTGGTCTTGTATGGTGGAGACATAAAACGGGATTTAGAGCCTCTATAACTGGGCTATCTTAATACATGAGAGGTAGACATAAAATAGAGCTAAATCACCCTAAAAACTAAGATAATTAACATTGAATTGACAAAATAATATTTTCTCAAAAACTATTTTCTGAGATTGGACACTAAAGTGAATTGGTCTTGTATGGTGGAGACATAAAACGGGATTTAGAGCCTCTATAACTGGGCTATCTTAATACATGAGAGGTAGACATAAAATAGAGCTAAAATCACCCTAAAAACTAAGATAATTAACATTGAATTGACAAAATAATATTTTCTCAAAAACTATTTTCTGAGATTGGACACTAAAGTGAATTGGTCTTGTATGGTGGAGACATAAAACGGGATTTAGAGCCTCTATAACTGGGCTATCTTAATACATGAGAGGTAGACATATTATAATACAGCTAAAATCACCCTAAAAACTAGTCTAATTATCATTGAATTGACAAAATAATATTTTCTCAAAAACTATTTTCTGAGATTGGACACTAAAGTGAATTGGTCTTGTATGGTGGAGACATAAAACGGGATTTAGAGCCTCTATAACTGGGCTATCTTAATACATGAGAGGTAGACATATAATACAGCTAAAATCACCCTAAAAAATAGTCTAATTATCATTGAATTGACAAAATAATATTTTCTCAAAACTATTTTCTGAGATTGGACACTAAAGTGAATTGGTCTTGTATGGTGGAGACATAAAACGGGATTTAGAGCCTCTATAACTGGGCTATCTACACGAGAGGTAGACATATAATAGAACTAAAATCACCCTAAAAACTAAGATAATTAACATTGTATTGACAAAATAATATTTTCTCAAAAACTATTTTCTGAGATTGGACACTAAAGTGAATTGGTCTTGTATGGTGGAGACATAAAACGGGATTTAGAGCCTCTATAACTGGGCTATCTACACGAGAGGTAGACATATAATAGAGCTAAAATCACCCTAAAAACTAAGATAATTAACATTGAATTGACAAAATAATATTTTCTCAAAAACTATTTTCTGAGATTGGACACTAAAGTGAATTGGTCTTGTATGGTGGAGACATAAAACGGGATTTAGAGCCTCTATAACTGGGCTATCTACACGAGAGGTAGACATATAATAGAGCTAAAATCACCCTAAAAACTAAGATAATTAACATTGAATTGACAAAATAATATTTTCTCAAAAACTATTTTCTGAGATTGGACACTAAAGTGATTTGGTCTTGTATGGTGGAGACATAAAAACGGGATTTAGAGCCTCTATAAGTGGGCTATCTTAATACATGAGAGGTAGACATATAATAGAGCTAAAATCACCCTAAAAACTAGTCTAATTAACATTGAATTGACAAAATAATATTTTCTCAAAAACTATTTTCTGAGATTGGACACTAAAGTGAATTGGTCTTGTATGGTGGAGACATAAAACGGGATTTAGAGCCTCTATAACTGGGCTATCTACACGAGAGGTAGACATATAATAGAGCTAAAATCACCCTAAAAACTAGTCTAATTAACATTGAATTGACAAAATAATATTTTCTCAAAAACTATTTTCTGAGATTGGACACTAAAGTGATTTGGTCTTGTATGGTGGAGACACAAAACGGGATTTAGAGCCTCTATAACTGGGCTATCTTAATACATGAGAGGTAGACATATAATAGAGCTAAAATCACCCTAAAACCTAGGCTAATTAACATTGAATTGACAAAATAATATTTTCTTAAAAACTATTTTCTGAGATTGGACACTAAAGTGAATTGGTCTTGTATGGTGGAGACACAAAACACGATTTAGAGCCCCTATAACTGGGCTATCTTAATACATGAGAGGTAGACATATAATAGAGCTAAAATCACCCTAAAAACTAGGCTAATTAACATTGAATTGACAAAATAATATTTTCTCAAAACTATTTTCTGAGATTGGACACTAAAGTGAATTGGTCTTGTATGGTGGAGACACAAAACGGGATTTAGAGCCCCTATAACTGGGCTATCTTAAAACATGAGAGGTAGACATATAATAGAGCTAAAATCACCCTAAAAACTAGGCTAATTAACATTGAATTGACAAAATAATATTTTCTCAAAAACTATTTTCTGAGATTGGACACTAAAGTGAATTGGTCTTGTATGGTGGAGACACAAAACACGATTTAGAGCTAAAATCACCCTAAACACTAAGATAATTAACATTGAATTGACAAAATAATAATTTCTCAAAAACTATTTTCTGAGATTGGAGACTAAAGTGAATTGGTCTTGTATGGTGGAGACACAAAACGGGATTTAGAGCCAATATAACTGGGCTATCTTAATACATGAGAGGTAGACATATAATAGAGCTAAAATCACCCTAAAAACTAAGATAATTAACATTGAATTGACAAAATAATATTTTCTCAAAAACTATTTTCTGAGATTGGACACTAAAGTGAATTGGTCTTGTATGGTGGAGACATAAAAACGGGATTTAGAGCCCCTATAACTGGGCTATCTTAATACATGAGAGGTAGACACATAATAGAGCTAAAATCACCCTAAAAACTAAGATAATTAACATTGAATTGACAAAATAATATTTTCTCAAAAACTATTTTCTGAGATTGGACACTAAAGTGAATTGGTCTTGTATGGTGGAGACACAAAACGGGATTTAGAGCCAATATAACTGGGATATCTTAATACACGAGAGGTAGACACATAATAGAGCTAAAATCACCCTAAAAACTAAGATAATTAACATTGAATTGACAAAATAATAATTTCTCAAAAACTATTTTCTGAGATTGGACACTAAAGTGAATTGGTCTTGTATGGTGGAGACATAAAAACGGGATTTAGAGCCCCTATAACTGGGCTATCTTAATACACGAGAGGAAGACATATAATGGAGCTAAAATCACCCTAAAAACTAAGATAATTAACATTGAATTGACAAAATAATATTTTCTCAAAAACTATTTTCTGAGATTGGACACTAAAGTGAATTGGTCTTGTATGGTGGAGACATAAACACGGGATTTAGAGCCTCTATAACTGGGCTATCTTAATACACGAGAGGTAGACACATAATAGAGCTAAAATCACCCTAAAACTAGGCTAATTAACATTGAATTGACAAAATAATATTTTCTCAAAAACTATTTTCTGAGATTGGACACTAAAGTGAATTGGTCTTGTATGGTGGAGACATAAAAACGGGATTTAGAGCCCCTATAACTGGGCTATCTTAATACACGAGAGGTAGACATATAATAGAGCTAAAATCACCCTAAAAACTAAGATAATTAACATTGAATTGACAAAATAATATTTTCTCAAAAACTATTTTCTGAGATTGGACACTAAAGTGAATTGGTCTTGTATGGTGGAGACATAAAAACGGGATTTAGAGCCCCTATAACTGGGCTATCTTAATACACGAGAGGTAGACATATAATAGAGCTAAAATCACCCTAAAAACTAAGATAATTAACATTGAATTGACAAAATAATATTTTCTCAAAAACTATTTTCTGAGATTGGACACTAAAGTGAATTGGTCTTGTATGGTGGAGACATAAAAACGGGATTTAGAGCCTCTATAACTGGGCTATCTACACGAGAGGTAGACATATAATAGAGCTAAAATCACCCTAAAAACTAGGCTAATTAACATTGAATTGACAAAATAATATTTTCTCAAAAACTATTTTCTGAGATTGGACACTAAAGTGAATTGGTCTTGTATGGTGGAGACATAAAACGGGATTTAGAGCCTCTATAACTGGGCTATCTACACGAGAGGTAGACATATAATAGAGCTAAAATCACCCTAAAAACTAGGCTAATTAACATTGAATTGACAAAATAATATTTTCTCAAAAACTATTTTCTGAGATTGGACACTAAAGTGAATTGGTCTTGTATGGCGGAGACATAAAACGGGATTTAGAGCCTCTATAACTGGGCTATCTACACGAGAGGTAGACATATAATAGAGCTAAAATCACCCTAAAAACTAGGCTAATTAACATTGAATTGACAAAATAATATTTTCTCAAAAACTATTTTCTGAGATTGGACACTAAAGTGAATTGGTCTTGTATGGTGGAGACATAAAACGGGATTTAGAGCCTCTATAACTGGGCTATCTACACGAGAGGTAGACATATAATAGAGCTAAAATCACCCTAAAAACTAGGCTAATTAACATTGAATTGACAAAATAATATTTTCTCAAAAACTATTTTCTGAGATTGGACACTAAAGTGAATTGGTCTTGTATGGTGGAGACATAAAACGGGATTTAGAGCCTCTATAACTGGGCTATCTACATGAGAGGTAGACATATAATAGAGCTAAAATCACCCTAAAAACTAGGCTAATTAACATTGAATTGACAAAATAATATTTTCTCAAAAACTATTTTCTGAGATTGGACACTAAAGTGAATTGGTCTTGTATGGTGGAGACACAAAACGGGATTTAGAGCCTCTATAACTGGGCTATCTTAATACATGAGAGGTAGACATATAATAGAGCTAAAATCACCCTAAAAACTAGGCTAATTAACATTGAATTGACAAAATAATATTTTCTCAAAAACTATTTTCTGAGATTGGACACTAAAGTGAATTGGTCTTGTATGGTGGAGACATAAAACGGGATTTAGAGCCTCTATAACTGGGCTATCTTAATACATGAGAGGTAGACACATAATAGAGCTAAAATCACCCTAAAAACTAGGCTAATTAACATTGAATTGACAAAATAATATTTTCTCAAAAACTATTTTCTGAGATTGGACACTAAAGTGAATTGGTCTTGTATGGTGGAGACATAAAACGGGATTTAGAGCCTCTATAACTGGGCTATCTTAATACATGAGAGGTAGACATATAATAGAGCTAAAATCACCCTAAAAACTAGGCTAATTAACATTGAATTGACAAAATAATATTTTCTCAAAAACTATTTTCTGAGATTGGACACTAAAGTGAATTGGTCTTGTATGGTGGAGACATAAAACGGGATTTAGAGCCTCTATAACTGGGCTATCTTAATACATGAGAGGTAGACATATAATAGAGCTAAAATCACCCTAAAAACTAGGCTAATTAACATTGAATTGACAAAATAATATTTTCTCAAAAACTATTTTCTGAGATTGGACACTAAAGTGAATTGGTCTTGTATGGTGGAGACATAAAACGGGATTTAGAGCCTCTATAACTGGGCTATCTACACGAGAGGTAGACATATAATAGAGCTAAAATCACCCTAAAAACTAGGCTAATTAACATTGAATTGACAAAATAATATTTTCTCAAAAACTATTTTCTGAGATTGGACACTAAAGTGAATTGGTCTTGTATGGTGGAGACATAAAACGGGATTTAGAGCCTCTATAACTGGGCTATCTACACGAGAGGTAGACATATAATAGAGCTAAAATCACCCTAAAAACTAGGCTAATTAACATTGAATTGACAAAATAATATTTTCTCAAAAACTATTTTCTGAGATTGGACACTAAAGTGAATTGGTCTTGTATGGTGGAGACATAAAACGGGATTTAGAGCCTCTATAACTGGGCTATCTAC
>JBAKBP010024097.1:0-35770 GCA_037953745.1 Lithodes maja
ATTAGATTAATCAATAACCCTGCAATCACACAGGACCTTCCTACATTATCCATACGAAGAAACGTTGCATCCCTTGCATTATTCTACAGATATTATCACAGCAATTGTTCCGAGGAACTTGCTTCAATTGTGCCGCCTCTCCACATCTTTCCCCGTAGAACTAGGGCAGCTGAGAGCGCCCATGAATTTACACTTTCTCCTCCACAATGCAGAACTTCTGCTTATCAGAATTCATTTATCCCCAGAGCTACTACTCTTTGGAATTCACTTCCCTCGAATTGCTTTCCACAAACTTACAATCTACAAATGTTTAAATCCAGTTGTTACAAACATTTTATGAATGGAGGATGCCTTTAGGCACATGGACCTTTTTGTTTTATCTGTGTTTTTCCTTCCTCCGTTCATTGTCTCTTAAAAAAAAAAAAAAAAAAAAAAAAGGGGATGAGTAATGGAGTACTTAAATTATGGTCAAATTTCGAGCAGCGAGAGCGAAGTGCTGTTGGCGGGTTGGCGCGTCGGACTCGAGTGAAGAGAGAGAGAGAGAGAGAGAGAGTAGAAGGGATAACAGCTGGTGAAGTATACAAGAGAAGAGAGAGAGAGGAGAGAGTAGAAGGGATAACAGGTGAAGTATACAAGAGAAGAGAGAGAGAG
Organism: Lithodes maja; assembly: GCA_037953745.1. Lineage (NCBI taxonomy): Eukaryota > Metazoa > Arthropoda > Malacostraca > Decapoda > Lithodidae > Lithodes > Lithodes maja. Next base: position 652 of record JBAKBP010024097.1, read on the forward strand.
AGAGAGAGAGAGAGAGAGAGAGAGAGAGAGAGAGAGAGAGAGTAGAAGGGATAACAGGTGAAGTATACAAGAGAAGAGAGAGAGAGAGAGTAGAAGGGATAACAGGTGAAGTATACAAGATAAGAGAGAGAGAGAGGAGAGAGTAGAAGGGATAACAGGTGAAGTATACAAGAGAAGAGAGAGTAGAAGGGATAACAGGTGAAGTATACAAGAGAAGAGAGAGAGAGAGAGAGAGAGTAGAAGGGATAACAGGTGAAGTATACAAGAGAAGAGAGAGAGAGAGAGAGAGTAGAAGGGATAACAGGTGAAGTATACAAGAGAAGAGAGAGAGAGAGAGAGAGAGTAGAAGGGATAACAGGTGAAGTATACAAGAGAAGAGAGAGAAAGTAGAAGGGATAACAGGTGACGTATACAAGAGAAGAGAGAGAGAGAGAGAGAGTAGAAGGATAACAGGTGAAGTATACAAGAGAAGAGAGAGAGAGAGAGAGAGAGAGTAGAAGGGATAACAGGTGAAGTATACAAGAGAAGAAAGAGAGAGAGAGAGAGACAGAGAGAGAGAGAGAGAGAGAGAGAGAGAGAGAGAGAGAGAGAGAGAGAGTAGAAGGGATAACAGGTGAAGTATACAAGAGAAGAGAGAGAGAGAGAGGAGAGAGTAGAAGGGATAACAGGTGATGTATACAAGAGAAGAAAGAGAGAGAGAGAGAGAGTAGAAGGGATAACAGGTGAAGTATACACGAGAAGAGAGAGAGAGAGTGAGAAGAAAGGAAAACAGGTGAAGTAGACAAGAGAAAAGAGAGAGAGAGAGAGAGAGAGAGAGAGAGAGAGAGAGAGAGAGAGAGAGAGAGAGAGTGAAAAAAGAGAAGAGACAGAGTAGAAGGGATAACAGGTGAAGTATACAGGAGCAGAGAGATGCAGAGGGAGAGAGAGAGAGAGAGTGAAAGAAGGTGTTAGTTACGGATAATTTGAGTTAATAACCATACACACTCAGAAATGATAAATCTGTACTAAGACATAACCGATAAAGAATGAAAGAGTGGAAATATACAAGTAACAAAGATATAAAATAGGAGAAAAGAGGAGAGAAAGAGAGGAGGTATAAGGGATAGAATATGCTAGTCGGTCTGCAGAAGGGAAAATACCAACAGAAATAGAACCAGGGATATAGATTTACAGAAATAGAACCAGGGATATAGATTTACAGAAATAGAACCAGAACTATATATAGATAGATAGATAGATAGAAATAGATATAGATTTACAGCAATAGAACCAGAAATAGATATACAGTAGATAGATAGATAGATATAGATAGATAGAAATATATATATATAGATTTCCAGCAATAGAACCAGAAATAGAACCAGGGATATACATTTACAGGAATAACATTGTAGGGGAGATGGGTCGTTTTTCCATCAAACTGTTTAAAAAACAACCTAAACCCCCTCTTCAAGGCCGGTTACTCTTAAAATGAAGGCGCGGTATTGCTCGCCAGGAAAAAATCGACACCTAAATGGCACGAAAGGTCTAAATATTGACAAAGAAATGGGGCGTAAAGTCTTAAAATCACCAAACTAAAGGGCCAAACGTCTTGAAATTTAAAAACCAATGGGGCGAAGCACGAGGGAGAAGAGAGGCCAGAAAACCGGCCCATCCCCCATTAAAGTTAGAGGTGTTTCTCTCTCCCTTAGCCTCGGGGGAATTAGATTTGTTTTTTATTTTTATTCCATCCTTCCTACTCCTGGCTCTCGTTTTCTTTACTTACTCCCATTCTCTGGCTCCCGTTTTCTTACTTAGTTCCACTCTCTGGCTCCCGTTTTCTTTACTTACTCCCAGTTCCATTCCACCATTAAAATCTCCGACTGACTGGCAATCTTGTAAGTGACCCACGAGATAAAGCTAACCTTCTTGCGGATATTTTCTCCACCAACTCAACCTTAGATGAAATAAATCAAGATGTCCCTGTACTTAATTTTAATTCGCCTGAAATTCCCTCACTTAAGATCCACACCAGACATGTCAAAACTATTTTGCAGAATCTCTCAGTAGATAAGGCTCCTGGTCCAGACGAAATTCCTCCAATAGTACTTAAGAATTGCTCCTTGGTGCTCGCTCCTGTATTGGCAATTTTTTTCCGTCTGTGTACTCATACCTCATGCTTCCCAGTACCCTGGAAAGAAGCAAACATCCATCCAGTTCCTAAAAAGGGTGCCTCTTCAGATCCATCAAACTACAGACCAATAGCTATAACTTCCACTCTTGGTAAAGTCTTTGAAATTATATTAAATAATCACATAATTAAGCATCTTGAGAATAATAAATTAATCAGTGATAGGCAATATGGTTTTAGACGATGTCGATCAACTGCAGACATTCTTTGCCTTCTTACGCATCAAATCAACCAAGCTACAGACCAACATGGTGAAACACATACAATAGCACTGGATATATCAAAGGCATTTGATAGAGTCTGGCATCAATCCTTATTGTCGAAGATGTCACACTATGGCCTTGCATCATTAGTTCCACTAATTTCTTCTTATCTTCATAACAGAAAAATACGTGTAATGGTAGATGGCCTTTATTCTCAATTTCACTCAATAAATGCTGGTGTTCCCCAGGGATCAGTTTTGGCCCCAACTCTGTTCCTCATTCATATCAATGATCTCATATCTACCACTCATAATCCAATTCATTCCTACGCAGATGACTCAACACTCCACAGTTCCTTCACATTTACCAATTCTTTCACCCAACCCGATCTTATAAATTTAAAAATAAACACTGCAATTTCTCTGAACCAGGACCTTTCTAGAATTAATGAATGGGGACAAAAGAATCTAGTTTCCTTTAACCCTTCTTTGGCTGCACCCGGCTATTGTCGAGTTAAATAAATGTGGCCTATGTGGCGGGTCACGGCTATTGTCGAGTGCAATTTTTGAGCACGTAATGTGCTCTGAGAGAGAGCGGAGCAGTGGGAGGAGCGTAGGTTACCTCATGACCGCTCGCCATGGTGGCCGTGGAGCTACTGAGATGTACTCCTTTGTACTCCACCCTCTCTCACTTGTTTCACACGTAATAATGTAAGAAAATTACCGTATTTTACCGATTTTGCCCTTCGGTTGCACGATCGTTGCAAGACAACCAGTGATCGTAGAAGGATGGTTCTGGTGTCATTGGAAAGCTGAATTAACGCCCTTTCAGGGATGCATACTTGTAATACTCTTTGGCTCTTGTTTATGCATGAAAACGAGCACGGAAACAAGCTCGTTTACGGTAAAACCCCCGCTGGGCGGCACATCAAATATACTCCTCCACCCGCTCTTAAGGTGTTAATGCACAGAAAACCAAGTACATTCAATTTTCTAACCGACACAATCTCACTGACTCCCATATATTTGTTAATGATGTAAATATTCCCACTTCCCCTAGTATTGACATTCTCGGTGTAACATTAACTACTAACCTGAGCTGGACACATTATGTTAGAAGCATTGCTAAGAATGCCTCTAAAAAACTGGGACTCCTGTACAGAGTTCGAGAATTCTTCACTGAGGAGCAGTTGGCCGTAATATATAAAAGTCATGTGCGTTCTCAGATGGATTACTGTTCACCTCTGTGGAGTGGAAGTGGAGTGGTTGCATTGAGGCAGTTGGACAAAATTCAAAATAAAGTTATTAGATTGATCAATAACCCTGCAATCACACAGAACCTTCCTACATTATCCATATGAAGAAACGTTGCATCCCTTGCATTATTTTACAGATATTTTCACAGCAATTGTTCCGAGGAACTTGCTTCAATTGTGCCGCCTCTCCACATCTTTCCCCGTAGAACTAGGGCAGCTGGAAGCGCCGATGAATTTACACTTTCTCCTTCACAATGCAGAACTTCTGCTTATCAAAATTCATTTATCCCCAGAACTACTACTCTTTGGAATTCACTTCCCTCGAGTTGCTTTCCACAAACTTACAATCTACAACAGTTTAAATCCAGTTGTTACAAACATTTTATGAATGAAGGATGCCTTTAGACACATGGACCTTTTTTGTTTCATCTGTGTTTTTCCTTCCTCCGTTCATTGTCTCAAAAAAACAAAAAACAAACAAAAAAGTCTCTGGCTCCCGTTTTCTTTACTTACTCCTACTCTATCTTGGCTCCTGTTTTCTTTACTTACTCCTACTCTATCTTGGCTCCCGTTTTCTTTCCTTACTCCTACTCTCTCTCTCTCTTAGATTATGTGTGTGTGTGTGTGTCTGTTTTGAGGTGTGTGACGATGTGCTTCTCCGTTTCTTTGTTTTCTGTTTGTATTTTTTTTTTTTTTTTTTTTTTAAGAGACAATGAACGGAGGAAGGAAAAACACAGATAAAACAAAAGGGTCCATGTGCCTAAAGGCATCCTCCATTCATAAAATGTTTGTAACAACTGGATTTAAACATTTGTAGATTGTAACTTTGTGGAAAGCAATTCGAGGGAAGTGAATTCCAAAGAGTAGTAGCTCTGGGGATAAATGAATTCTGATGAGCAGAAGTTCTGCATTGTGGAGGAGAAAGTGTAAATTCATGGGCGCTCTCAGCTGCCCTAGTTCTACGGGGAAAGATGTGGAGAGGCGGCACAATTGAAGCAAGTTCCTCGGAACAATTGCTGTGAAAATATCTGTAGAATAATGCAAGGGATGCAACGTTTCTTCGTATGGATAATGTAGGAAGGTCCTGTGTGATTGCAGGGTTATTGATTAATCTAATAGCTTTATTTTGAATTTTGTCCAACTGCCTCAATGCAACCACTCCACTTCCACCCCACAGAGGTGAACAGTAATCCATCTGAGAACGCACATGACTTTTATATATCACGGCCAACTGCTCGTCAGTGAAGAATTCTCAACTCTGTACAGGAGTCCCAGTTTTTTAGAGGCATTCTTAGCAATGCTTCTAACATAATGTGTCCAGCTCAAGTTAGTAGTTAATGTTACACCGAGAATGTCAATACTAGGGGAAGTGGGAATATTTACATCATTAAAAAATATATGGGAGTCAGTGAGATTCTGTCGGTTAGAAAATTGAATGTACTTGGTTTTCTGTGCATTAAAGGAAACTAGATTCTTTTGTCCCCATCCATTAATTCTAGAAAGGTCCTGGTTCAGAGAAATTGCAGTGTTTATTTTTGAATTTATAAGATCGGGTTGGGTGAAAGAATTGGTAAATGTGAAGGAACTGTGGAGTGTTGAGTCATCTGCGTAGGAATGTATTGGATTATGAGTGGTAGATATGAGATCATTGATATGAATGAAGAACAGAATTGGGGCCAAAACTGATCCCTGGGGAACACCAGCATTTATTGAGTGAAATTGAGAATAAAGGCCATCTACCATTACACATATTTTTCTGTTATGAAGATAAGAAGAAATTAGTGGAACTAATGATGCAAGGCCGTAGTGTGACATCTTCGACAATAAGGATTGATGCCAGACTCTATCAAATGCCTTTGATATATCCAGTGCTATTGTATGTGTTTCACCATGTTGGTCTGTAGCTTGGTTGATTTGATGCGTAAGAAGGCAAAGCATGTCTGCAGTTGATCGACATCGTCTAAAACCATATTGCCTATCACTGATTAATTTATTATTCTCAAGATGCTTAATTATGTGATTATTTAATATAATTTCAAAGACTTTACCAAGAGTGGAAGTTATAGCAATTGGTCTGTAGTTTGATGGATCTGAAGAGGCACCTTTTTTAGGAACTGGATGGACGTTTGCTTCTTTCCAGGGTACTGGGAAGCATGAGGTATGAGTACACAGACGGAAAAATTTTGCCAATACAGGAGCGAGCACCAAGGAGCAATTCTTAAGTACTATTGGAGGAATTTCATCTGGACCAGGAGCCTTATCTACGAGAGATTCTGCAAAATAGTTTTGACATGTCTGGTGTGGATCTTAAGTGAGGGAATTTCAGGCGAATTAAAATTAAGTACAGGGACATCTTGATTTATTTCATCTAAGGTTGAGTTGGTGGAGAAAATATCCGCAAGAAGGTTAGCTTTACCTCATGGGTCACTTACAAGATTGCCAGTCGGAGATTTTAATGATGGAATGGATGAAGCAGTAGTGAAGTTGGATTTAAATGAGTTAAGAGTAGACCAAAATATTTTGTTATCATTTGGATTATTTAGAAGTTTATTTGCCTGCTTGTGGAGAAAGTTTGATTTAGTTAGGTTTAATACAGTTTTGGCATGATTTCTGATGTTTCTAAAGTAATTAAAGGCTTCATGTGTTTTTGATCTTGTGTATGCATTGTAGGCTATTGCTTTTTGTTCAGTTACTCTAGCACAATTATGGTCAAACCATTTAGGTGAATTAGATCTTTTACTGTACTTTTGATGAGGAATAAAAGTTTCCATTCCAATTTTTACAAAATCTTGTATGTGGCTCAAGGTGGAGTGTGCATCATTAGAAAAGAAAGAGGTCCAGGGTATATCAATAAAGAAACCCTGAAGACCCTCCCAGTCTGCCCTATCGTAATGCCATTTAGTCACCAAAACAGGTTCAGAGGGGGAAGGTGTGGTAGGTGATAGACAGGTGGCCTGTATCAGACAGTGATCAGAATATCCAAGCGGTGACCTCACTGTAACATCATAATTTTCTGAATTGGTTGTTAAAAATAAGTCCAGTAGGTGGGAATTATGATTAGGATTATCTGGTACAGATAATCTGTACTGGGTTGGTTGACTAGTTGAGTGAGATTAAATGAGTCTGCAAATAGCTCACATTCAAGACCAGCATCATCAGTCCTGGCTGAATGAGTGAGCCATTCAACATTATGGACATTAAAATCACCCAACACAGTGATTTCAGAAGAAGCATTTAAGTTGAGGACACTCCTCTTAAATGCTTTAAAGTGTGTTTGTTCGTCTTGTCATATGTGTTCCTATTTGTTAGTCTATTTGTTTATTCTATCTTTTGTCCTGTCATTCTGTCTCCCTCCCTCCCCTTCCCCAATCCCTCTCCCTCTCTCCCTCTCCAACGTTCTATCGATGGCTGGTTTGGTGACTTCAGATTTGGCTACTGACTCAGTAATCTATTAATTAATGGCTGACTGATTGATTAACTGAATGTATGACTGATTAGCTGACTTTCTTATTGTCAAACTAACTGACTGATGAACTGACTAACTGATTCACTAATTATGTGACTGATTAGCTGACTGACTGCTAACATTACTGAATGATTAACTGATAGTCTAAGTGACTGAATGAACGATTACCTGACTGACTGACAAACTTATTGATTGATTTAATGACTGGCTAACTGATTTATTAGCTGATGAAATGATTGACAAACCAACTGTCTGAATGAATAATGAACTGACTGACTGACTAACTGATTGACTAACTATGTGACTGATTAGCTGACTGACTGATAAATGATTGAATAATTGATTAACTGATTGGCTGACTAACTGGATAAATGTTTAACTGACTGATTGAATAAATGACTAATTGAATTGATGACTTACTGACTGATAAAATGAATGAATGATTGACTAACTGACTATCTGAGTAAGTGATTAACTGAACTTCAGATTTATTAAGTAAAATGGCTTATTGACTGAATGACTGACAGTTTAATTGACTGACTGACTGACTAACTAATTGATTGACTGACTAAATAATTGATTGACTAACTGATAAACTGACTGCCAGAGTAACTGACTAACTGACTGCTAGTTAACTGACTGAATAAGTAACTGATTAACTGCCTAACTGACTAACTGGTTAACTGACTGACTAACTTAATGTTGACCGACTCCTTGACTGACTGACTGGCCAACTAACTGATTTCCTGACTGACTAATTTAAACATTCAAAATGTGTAGCAGCCAAAAAAAAAAAAACACGATATGCAAGAACAAAGATGACTGAAGAAAAATAAACTAAAATAAAAAAATATAAACAAATCGAGAAAACAGGGAAGCAGCAGAATAAGAGACAGAAAAATAAAGACAGAACAAGCGAGACGGAAAATAAAGTGTGACAGGAGACATGGGAGAAACGGTGAATTAGAAGAAATGAAAGACAATGATGGGAGAAGAGAAGAAGGGGTAACTGTAGGATAATAGAGAAACTATAAAATAATACAAAAATTGTTATGTCAGGCTATAATATTTACAGCTCGTGATGTAGTGTTTACTAAAATCCAGATCTGGACTAATAGACCGTAAATAAGCCCAACAGGGTCACACCGAACACGGTCTTAATATCACAAATAGGTATTCAACTAGGTACTACAGAACTTAGTAACAACACGCATAGCAATTATACACAAGTTTATTCAAGAATATTTATATCTGAAATTCAGGATGCAGAATTACCTTGATAATTATTAGAACTATCAGGCAAGGAATAGAATACATATAAATAGTAGATCATGAATGGAGAGCAATTACTCTTCAACTGTGGTTATCAACCAGGGAAATAATATGCAACTAAATCATAACACGTGACTTATAGAATCAACCCTTAAAAATAATAATGATGTGAGTCGAGTGTCTTCCGTGAATAAATCAGCAATCCAATATAGTTATTAATACTCTCGATATAAAAGAGGATGGATGATATTAGAGTTATAAAACAAGTACACGGGTTGTACGAGCTACGCTCACGGAATGGGGGCGCGCGCGTGAGCCAGGTAGGCTGGCTACGGGGTGCGACTTTTGTACAGGTAGCTGGTCAGGTCATATACTTTTGTACAGGTAGCTGGTCAGGTCATATACTTTTATACAGGTAGCTGGTCAGGTCATATACTTTTATACAGGTAGCTGGTCAGGTCATATACTTTTGTACAGGTAGCTGGTCAGGTCATATACTTTTATACAGGTAGCTGGTCAGGTCATATACTTTTGTACAGGTAGCTGGTCAGGTCATATACTTTTGTACAGGTAGCTGGTCAGGTCATATACTTTTGTACAGGTAGCTGGTCAGGTCATATACTTTTATACAGGTAGCTGGTCAGGTCATATACTTTTGTACAGGTAGCTGGTCAGGTCATATACTTTTGTACAGGTAGCTGGTCAGGTCATATACTTTTGTACAGGTAGCTGGTCAGGTCATATACTTTTATACAGGTAGCTGGTCAGGTCATATACTTTTGTACAGGTAGCTGGTCAGGTCATATACTTTTGTACAGGTAGCTGGTCAGGTCATATACTTTTATACAGGTAGCTGGTCAGGTCATATACTTTTGTACAGGTAGCTGGTCAGGTCATATACTTTTGTACAGGTAGCTGGTCAGGTCATATACTTTTGTACAGGTAGCTGGTCAGGTCATATACTTTTGTACAGGTAGCTGGTCAGGTCATATACTTTTGTACAGGTAGCTGGTCAGGTCATATACTTTTGTACAGGTAGCTGGTCAGGTCATATACTTTTGTACAGGTAGCTGGTCAGGTCATATACTTTTGTACAGGTAGCTGGTCAGGTCATATACTTTACTGCGATGTTAGAAACTACAATTCTAGTTTGTATAATTATTAATTTAATATCTGAGATAGTACAATGAAAGTTGGTGGCAATGAACTATTTATTTCTTTTCACAATTTCTTATACGCGTAACTTAATTTATGTAAATTATGATTTGAATCCTATATTCACTTCAAACGATCGTATGTAATAATAACGAACTTGGTCGAGGAATTCAGATGTAATATTTAATATACAATTATGAATCAACTATAGATGAATATCTACTAATTGAAATTAAGAATAGATTATAACTGACTAAACAAACTTAGTCAACGAATGCTTTGGAAACGCTTATGAATTAATAGCGTAAAGTGATAATTAAATCAATATTAATTATGCAAAGAAGGTAACGCACACGACGAAGTTGTGCCCAGGAAATACTCAAAACAGTATAACCAAGATGTCTGAATGAGTTAACAGAGTCTTAAGAAATATACACCGTAATACGAGGTGTATTGTATATGGTGAATAATTAAGTAACAGAAACTATGCAATGCTAGAATTCCTATGCATGAAGAATCAGAATTACTTACATCAGTAATCAAATGAACGTAAATACTAATTCATAAAATAATTACAATGGCGATTAATTAATCGAACATAAACTGGGGGACTCGGGAAGTAAATATTTTTTATAGAATAACAACACTTCTCAACGAGGAGACTGAGATAAGTTAATTATGAAAATGAGCGTAGCTAGGTTCTAGGCAATCAGTTATGAATTAAGAAGGGGAATTAAAACACGAAATACACTTCGACCTCAACTTGCAACATACATAACAGAATACATATATTACGAAAATCTGTGAGTGCGTGGCGACGTGAATTAATCAACACAATATGTAATGTATGCGTAGAACGTTCTAGAGGAGATAAAGTAATTATGAGAGCTACGTCTTGGACACAGATCTAGCCAGGACTTTTATAAGATTCAGAAGGATTAACACAGTACTCAATTAAGGATCTTGGGCACAGATCTCAGAATAAATTATCACAACACGATTCACATATTTTTACCTATACCTCGACAACAATAACACAAAACAAGATACACAGGGACACTTAGGGTAATATTGGAGGGTAGAGAGAGTACTGGTCTGGCCGATGTAGATCGTAGGTCCGTTGAGCAGCACTTCAGGGGTGTAGGGCGTCACTCGAGCAGGACTTCGGGTTCCAGACTTCAGGAGTGTAGGACGTCACTCGAGCAGGACTTCAGGGGGTACTTCAGGCAAGTACACTCTCCGGGCAGGGTAGGCGTAGGCTGGTACAAAGCCACTACTGTGATTAGCTACTTTGCTCCTTGTTCAGGTTTAGGGTAGTACCGCAGTTGAGGTTTGCATACTTTTCTATAATTTCTTGGAGGTAATATGTGGCTTTTTTCTTGACTCGTTTACAGGGGCTCAAAGTAGTATGGATATGGGGAAATTGGTTGTGATGAAGTTGTGAGGTAAATTACTTATCGTAGACATACATAATAGCTGTTTATATTGGTACATATATAATAGGTAGTGTATTTATTACTTAGGTACTAGTTACTTAGCCTAATAATGGAGCTATCTTACTTATATGGATTCTTCCATAATCTAAACTCCTAGACAAACTGTATTACAGCTCGCCTATTAGTTACTCTTCGGAGAGGGTTATGATATCTCCCGGTTTGTCATAATTTGCCCTCCTGTCTAAATCCATTTATATCTGTAGACTTCGGGCCGTTGATGTTTTACTTGCATAAACATTGCTTCATTGTACTGCATATCCGGGAGCTGAGGAAATGCTGCTCTGTGGTTGGCTGGCATGGTTGGAGAGCAGGCAGTGGATTGGCTGTGAGAATTTCCCATACTTGTGGCTGGTGGCTGATGTCTTAGAGCACGGGGAACCAGGGGTAGCTCCTGTATTCGTGTGGTGATTAGAGCACGGGGAAACCGGGGTGGCTCTTGTATTTTTGTTTTCTCTCTTTTCGTTCTCCTGTCTTCTTAGGGTCTTTTAGTTGTAGACTGGCTATCTTGCAACTGTTCTCTGCAGGGCTTGTCTTCAGACCCGTCATTTCAAAAATGAAAACAAAATAGAAAATCGGAGGAAAGAATTAGAGAAAATGAAAGTGAATGTCATATTATATATATATATATATATATATATATATATATGGATTGTTAAATATGTTAAATATGGGAGCATGGAAAGAGACAAAGGGAGGGAAGGGTGAGGGAAAAGAAAAGGAGTGAGAGGGGAGAGAGAGAGAGAGAGAGAGAGAGAGAGAGAGAGAGAGAGAGAGAGAGAGAGAGAGAGAGAGAGAGAGAGGGAGGGGTAAGGGGAGAGAGGGAAGGAGGGGTAAGGGGAGAGAGGGGGGATGGGAGAGAGAGAAGGAGAAAAAAGGAAGGGACAGAGAGAGAGAGAGAGGGGGGGGGGAGGGGGGATTGAGGGGAGGGGAGAGAGGGATGAGGGGGAGATAAACATTTTAGCCCTCAGTTACCAGCCTTAGTAACTCATACGAATAAACTTGGCCCCCTCTTTTTTGTCACCACCCGGGGAGATAAAAAGGAGGAGGAGGAGGAGGAGGAGGAGGAAGAGGAGGAGGAGGAGGGGAGAAGGAAGAGAAGTAGGAGGAAAGAGGGAGAGGTTGGGAAGGGAATGGAGGGGAGGAGGAAGAGGAAAAAGCAGAAGGGGGGAGGGGGGGAGAAGGAAGATAAGTAGGAGAAAAGAGGGAGAGGGAGGGGGAAGGTAAAGAAGAAGAGGAGAGAGTAGGGAATGGGGAAAAAGGAGGAATATCAGGATAATACAGAGATGGGTAAGGAGGAGGAAGACAAAGGAAATGAGAGGAAGAGGAGGATAATGTTGAGAGAATTAAGGAGGAAGAGAGGAAGAAGAAGGGAATGAGGGAAAGAGAGGAAGAAAGGGGTAATGCATAGAGGAGTAAGGAAGAAGAGAGAGAGAGAGAGAGCGAGAGAACATACAAAACAGAGAGGGGACACACCAACATAAAACAACGTAAGTAAAATCTTCCTCAAATACAACACAAATAACAAAACAAAACTACATCAAAACAAAACAAAATCAAATCAAAACAAAATAAAATCAAAACAAAACAAAATCAAAACAAAATCAGAACAAAACCAAATCAAAACAAAAACAAAACAAAATCAAAACAAAACCAAAACAAACCCAGATCACAACAAAACAAAATCAAAACAAAAACAAAACAAAAACAACAAAAACAAAAGCAAAACAAAAGCAGACAGAGGCCCAACAATAAAAGAGTGAGAATTAAAGAAAGGCCAATAAAAGTGGTAAGAAAGAAAGAGGCGATAACGAGGGATGGCAGGCAGAACAAAATTATGTAGGTCCTCAAGGGGGGTTACCTGCTTTTTGTTTTATCTTTCTCTCCTTTTCTGACTTGTATCCATTTGTCCCCATTCAGCCAACTGTTTTAAGACGTTTATCCCCATCCAGGTGTCGATTTCTTCCTGGCAAGCGATAGCGAGCCAGCATTGTATGGAGAAATCCGGCTTCACCGTAAAAAAAAATCTATCGAAAAATGTACAAATTTAGCTTGCTGTAAAACAAAAAATATATATATGCTGGCTCGCTACCGCGCCAGGAAAAATATTGACACCTGGATGGGGGTAAACCTCTTAAAACACTAGGCTGAATGGGGCAGAATAGATACAAGCCAAAGAAAGAGGTGATAACGAGGGAAGAAGGCAGACAAAAATGATGGAGTCCTTAAAACAAAAGAATAAAAGAAAACATGAGAGGACGATGAATGGTAAAAAATGTGTGTGTGTGTATGTTTCAGAGAGGTGTGTATGTGTGTTTCAGAGCGGTGTGTGTGTGTGTTTTTCAGAGAGGTGTATATACTTACTATAATAATAATGTATACACCACTATTGTCCAACACCATATGGCACCACAGACACTTTAGACTTGCGGGCGCCTCTGGCACCCAGGCCTGTGGAGGCAGCAAGTCCTTCAGTTCACACCAGACTCTTACATAACCAACCAGCGTCTCGGCGCTCCTGTACTCAACCCTAGCCAATAAAGGATTGAAGAGTACTGGTGTTATATCTTCATTCATCTTTATTATATGGCGCAGTGTATATCAGTATCTGAACCTACATGGAGAACCTGCACTACCTAGCTGAGGCTGCAGCTGCTGTGGAAGCCGGCTTGCCGCCATGCGGTCCCTACCTGGCTACATCTACCTCCCAACCGGTCGAGCCTTCATTGCCCGATGCCCTGTCTCCATACCCATCCATCATCTACTTGAATGAAAGGATCGACGCCCTCCAATCGAGTATTGCCACCTTTCTACAGCATCACCAGGACCAGCAGCATCTACAACTACAACATCGCCCCGCGACAGCTCCACCACCGCCCCGCCAGGATCTACAACATCGCCCCGCGACAGCTCCACCACCGCCCCGCCAGGATCTCCAGCCCCACCAGCCTCTACAACATCAGCCCCAGGCCAGTAATGTTACCCACCAGGCTGACCCATCCTTTGCCTCACACCCCACCAGTGATACACTTATTCATCCCTCTACACAGACACCCACACCTCATACATCTCCCCATGTCTCAGTGCCCCACCATATGCCAGTTACCCATGTCTCAGTGCCCCACCATATGCCATCTCCCCATGTCTCAGTGCCCCACCATATGCCAGCTACCCATGTCTCAGTGCCCCACCATATGCCAGTTACTCCCCACATGTCTTTATTACATATGAACATGACCAATCCCTTTACCCACCCTCTCAAGAGCGAACATCCCACACCCTCCCCAACTGACGGCCAGGCCCACACTGGTGTCGGTAGCGACGGTCGGTATTACGGCGGCCATTATGCCCCCCCTGGCTATCGTACGGCTGGCACCAACCCCTCACGGCGCAGCCCCTTCTGCGCATGACGTCATCATACCACCACCACCTCAAGTACCACCAACACCTCAAGTCCCTTCCTACCCTGCCCAGCCACGCCCCGCCCCGCCCCGCCGGGCTGCCCCTACGCGGCCCCAGGCCGCTTTACACATGCCGGGACATGCCCTACGCAAATTCTGGGCTGATAGGGAGGTCTACAAGCGGCTCGTCCTTCTACCACCTCATGAGGCTACCATCGAGCTCTACCAGACGTGCGACCCTGCCCTTCAGAGCGCCATATTTGCTCACAATCAGGCGTTCTCCTCATTGCCAGAAATCGACCTAGCAACTCTCATCACACAACTCGTCCACCGACAACGGAACCGCGCAGCCGCTCGCCACCACTTCCGGTCTCTTCTCCAACAACCTACTGAACAGATCCGGGACTACGTCACGCGTATTACGGAGGCCACTTTGGACTGTGGCTTTACCTGCCCCTGTTGCCACACTGATGTCTCTGACGAACACATACGGGACCAAGTGACTATCGGGATTAGTGATTCGTCCCTTCAGCAAGATGTTTTAACTAAGGACCGCACCCTACCTACCTTACAAAATGTTATCAACTACTGTGTGGGGTTCGAATCTGCGGCACTCGATCAGACGGCAATGCAACCGGGGGTACATGCTGTGAAATCACCATACCAGCGTCTCAAGAGTACTTACCCACGCCCCGCCCCTATCCAGCCCCCCGCCCAACCTACTCAGCCCCCGTCGCACGCCCCACCACCTCCCCACGTCGGCCCCGCTTCATCTCCCACACGTTGCTCCGGGTGTGGCCTATCTTCACATTCACAAGCCCAACGATCTTCGAAGTGTCCTGCATGGGGCAAGACCTGCACGGCGTGTAATAAACCTAACCACTTTGCCAAGGTTTGTAAATCCACCTCTTCCCAGTGCAGTGGGTGCGGCCTATCCACACACTCTCGAGCCGAACGCCCATCCAAATGCCCTGCTTGGGGCAAGACCTGCCCGTCATGCAACAAACTCAACCATTACTCCACAGTTTGTCACTCCACGCCCTCACCTTCATCCGCGGCTGTTATCATTGGTACTATCAAACAGGCAGTTAAAAAAACCACCACCCGCCCGGCTCCCCTCCTTGCCCATTACCATTTCTACTGCCATGTCGCCCCACTCTCACCCCACCAGTGTCACGGCCCACCCTGACACGGGCGCCCAAGTATCTGTGGCTGGTTTGCAATTACTACGGGCACTGGGCCTCCACCGCCACCACCTACAGCCTACACACCAACGGATCACGGCCGTGGGGGGTCACACTCTCCAGGTCCTGGGTTATATGCCGACTACCATTACCGCCACCGACGTTGCCGGCACCCCCTACACTACTTCTGATGATGTTTTTATTATTCAGGCACAGTCACCGTTATTTATTAGCATTTCAGCTTGTAGGGCACTACATATCATCCCTCCCGACTTCCCCACACCTACCCCCTGCATGGCCGCCCACACAGCCCAACCACCACCCACCTTGACCAGGACCCCTCCACCACACCGGCCCACTTCCCTCCCCTTCCCACCTAACGACCTGCACCTGTCTGACCTTCGTGACTGGTTCTTGTCACAGTTTGCATCTTCAGCATTTAACACCACCAGCGGCCCACTCCCCACGATGTCTGGCCCTCCCATGCACATCCATATCAAGCCTGGCGCATCTCCACGTGCCGTGCACACCCCTGCCCCTATACCACATCATTGGAAGGCCCAGGTCAAAGCAGATCTCGACAGGGACGTCGCACTGGGCATTATTGAGCCTGTCCCCATCGGTACCCCTACTACCTGGTGTTCTAGGATGGTGGTGGTCGCCAAGAAACCTGGACAACCCCGCCGTACAGTCGACCTGCAGGCACTCAACCACGCCTGCCTTCGGGAGACACATCACACCCCGAGCCCATTCAACTTGGCCCAATCCATCCCTGCAGGCACTCGTAAGACGGTCCTCGACGCTTGGAATGGATACCATGCTGTTCTACTCGATGAATCCAGCAGGGAGGCTACGACTTTTATCACAGAATTTGGGCGTTACAGGTATATCAGGGCCCTCAAGGTTACTTGGCAGCTGGCGACGCCTATACCCGACGCTTCGACGCAATCATACAGGCTGTCCCTCGTAAGGTGAAGTGTGTCGACGACTCCCTTTTGTGGGACTCTTCAGTCGAGGAGGCATTTTGGCACACTTTTGATTACCTGGCCCTCTGTGCAACCAACGGTGTCACATTCAACCCTGACAAGTTTACCTTCGCCGCCCCTTCAGTTGACTTCGCCGGACTCACCATCACAGACACTGGAATTAAGCCATGCACGTCCATGATTAAGGCCATCCGTGACTTTCCCACGCCCACAGACATCACGGGAGCCCGGTCGTGGTTTGGTCTCGTTGAACAGGTCGCCTGGGCCTTCAGCATCAAACCGGAAATGGCGCCCTTCCGGGAACTTGTGCAGTCCAAAACCCCCTTCCACTGGGATGAGGCACTCGACCGTACCTTTGCCACATCTAAGGACCACATCACACACCTGGTGGAGGAAGGGGTCTGCTCCTTCGAGATCGGCAGACCCACGTGCCTCGCCACAGACTGGAGCAAAACCGGCCTTGGCTTCCTCCTACTCCAACAACATTGTTCCTGCCCCACCGCATCTGCCCCCACCTGTTGCAAGGTCGGTTGGAAACTTATCTTCGCCGGCTCCCGTTTTACCACACCTGCGGAGTCCCACTACGCACCCGTCGAAGGCGAGGCTTTAGCAGTGGCTGACGCCCTTGACAGATGCAGAATGTTTGTCCTGGGCTGCCCTGACCTCGTCGTCGTCGTGGACCACAGACCTCTACTGCACATCTTTAACGACCGGTCCCTTGACAACATACCAAACCCTCGCCTGTTCAAGATTAAGGAACGTACCCTACGATACCAGTTCATCATTCAACATACGCCTGGCAAATGGCACCGCGGCCCTGACGCTGTTTCCCGCTACCCGACCAGGCCCTCCGCGGATGCCCATGATGTGCATAGTGCGGCCGCCAGCGAGCTCGATATCCACTCAGTTGCCTTGGCCTCCCTCACCATGCTCGCCGCCATACCTGACCCAGTTGTATCATGGTCTGACCTTAAATCTGCCGGCCAACAAGACAGCGAGTATACCTCCCTTCTTCAGACCATCCCCGAGGGCTTCCCGGACTCCAGAGAGGCGACCGCCCCACCACTACGACAGTTCTGGGGTGTTAGAGACCGCCTCACTTCCGTCGACGGGGTAGCCCTCATGGATCAACGACCAGTCATCCCCCATCATCTTCGGTCCAGAGTTCTCGAGGCCCTTCACTCAGCTCATCAGGGTATGACTGGCATGAAGGCCCGTGCACGTGCGAGTGTTTACTGGCCAGGTATTGACAAGGCCCTACGCAACTGCCTGGATACCTGCCACTACTGCCGCGCCCACGCCCCGTCCCAGCCGAAAGAGCCACTCATGTCATCTGACCCACCCCAATGGCCATACGACCAGGTAGCCGCCGATTTTTTTCAGCACCAGGGCAAACACTACCTGGTCTACGTCGATCGCTTCTCCAGCAATGTCCACATCTTCTACCTGCCACCAGGTAAATGTGATGCTCACCACCTCATCTCGGCGTGCCGTAACCTCTTCACCCACTACGGAGCACCCCGGGTACTGGCGAGCGATGGTGGGCCCCAGCTCACAGCCGGGGACTTCCAAGAATTCCTGGCACATTGGGGTGTGTCACAGCGGGTCAGCTCTGCGTTCTACCCTCAGTCTAATGGCCGCGCCGAGCTGGCTGTTAAAGCAGCCCGCCGCATCATCGCGGACTGTACATCCCCCACTGGCTCTCTCGACAACAACGCCGCAGCCCGCGCCCTCCTCCAATACAGGAACACACCCCTCTCGACCATTGACAAGTCACCAGCTCAACTTCTCTTCGGCAGGACCCTACGGGACCATGTCCCCTGCAATCCTGCACTTCTCCACCTCCACCCCCACTGGCTTCTCTCGGCCGAAGCTCGTGAGGCAGCCCTTTTTCACCGTAACGCTGCCCTAGCCACATACTATAATGCTTCAGCCCGGCCTTTATCACCACTCCACGTCGGTGACCGGGTCTCCGTCCAGAACCAGGGGGGCAACAACCCGACACGGTGGAACAAGACTGGCACTGTAGTGGAGGTGCATCCACACCGCCAGTATACCATCCGGGTGGATGGGTCGGGGCGAGCCACGCTCCGCAACCGCCGCTTCCTACGACAGCTTCGTCTACCGCCCTCCACTCAACCTACACCGCCCGACTCCACCATCGCCTCGTCAGACGCCAATAGGGGGGGGGGGGAGATATAATAATAATGTATACACCACTATTGTCCAACACCATATGGCACCACAGACACTTTAGACTTGCGGGCGCCTCTGGCACCCAGGCCTGTGGAGGCAGCAAGTCCTTCAGTTCACACCAGACTCTTACATAACCAACCAGCGTCTCGGCGCTCCTGTACTCAACCCTAGCCAATAAAGGATTGAAGAGTACTGGTGTTATATCTTCATTCATCTTTATTATACTTACTCTAGTTGTACTTACTCTAGTTGTATTGCGGGAGTGAGCATGCTCGTTATTTCCCGCCTCCTATATGTGTAGGTGTTATATGTATCGTTGGAATGGCTGTGGATGTGTGTGTAGTCTGTATTTTTAGCCAATTGGCGACATCGGAAACGAAGGCTTAGGGTGAATCTGTATGGTACCATTCTCACTATAGACGGTACCGTCTCGCCCGAAGGCTTAGGTAGCCATCAGCTTAGGTGAACCATATGATACCCATCTCGCCTTGTACCATTTTTGCCAACCCCAGATGGGACGTCACAACGTCGTCCACTTATTCCAGGTACCTATTTACATCTAGGTGAACTGAGGCTAACACATGAAAGGAGACAAGCCTAATTTGTCTCCGCCCGGCCGGGGATTGAACCCCCGGCCTCTCGTGTGTGAGACGAGAGCTCTACCACTAGGCTATGTGTGTGTGTGTGTGTTTTAACTATGCGCTGGCTATAAAATGTCGTGGGTGTACTTGTTTTTTCAGTGTCCCATGCTTGTAAAAATATAGGTGTGCATGTGTGTGTGTGTAGCTGTGTGTGCTTGTGTAGAGGTCCACAGGTGTTTTATACACACAGTAGCAGGCGTACACTCCCCTCTTTGTTTATTAACAAGATTCACCTGTTCACATTTTAATAGTCATGGTTGTGTGTGTGTGTGTGTGTGTGTGTGTGTGAGAGAGAGAGAGAGAGAGAGAGAGAGAGAGCCAGAGCCAGACAGCCAACATTAAGGCTTCTCTGTCTGTCTGTCTCTCTCTCTCTCTCTGTCTGCCCTTATTACCAAAAAGATATAGTAAAGCTAGAACGAGCTCAACGTAGAGTTACCAAAATGATACCCAGCCTAAAGAACAAACCATACGAGGAGCGTCTTAGAGAAATAAATTTATTTCCTTTAACCCAGCGCAGATTAAGAGGCGACTTAATTCAAGTGTTCAAAATCACCAAAGGCATCGACAAAATTAACTGTAGTAAGTACTTCACTATCGACCAATCTAATTACACGCGGGGAAACGGTTGCAAAATTATTGGTAAATCTTTTAACTCGCACGAATCTAAGAATTTCTTCTTCAGTCGATACTCCTTTGTACTCTCTCTCTCTCTCTCTCTCTCCCCCTATTGGCCTGGTGGTGGTGTCAATATATGAGTGTGTTGACCAATGAGCCTTGAGAGTTGAGATCCATATAGTACTACTTGTCATCATATTATATAGAGATAAATATATAACTGTAAATATAGGCTTTCTTCACAACCCTATATGTGTGTCTTCCTCTTATATTATATATATATACACAAGCACACACACACACACACTCATTCACTCACTCACTCGCACACACTATGAACTCTTAATAAGGCCTCCTCTCATTGGCAATACTCTCTCTCTCTCTCTCTCACTCTCATTGACAATACTCACACACACACGGGGGACTTTAAATTTACACCTGCTCGGAGATGAAGGGGGTGGGGGGGGGAGAGAGAGAGAGAGAGAGAGAGAGTGAGTGAGTGAGTGAGTGAGAGAGAGTCGAAAAGGCAGGCCAACGAAACAACCAAGATTGGAAGCCAAAGCGTACATTCTTCCTTTGCCCCTCACCTTTCTCTTCATAATTGCTGAGGGGCACAGGGCCCTGGGTGGGGCTTTGGTTTCCCGGGCGTTTCCGCACCCTCCTCAGCTCCCCGCCATGGAGTGGCTTCGGTCACCCAGGCTTTATTGTGGTCGGCAGGGAAGGTTGTGTAGGGGCGCTCGGTTATGGCCTTTGTCTTACTCGGGGCCTTGGGGCTGTTCAGCCAGGCAGCTTGGGGAACAACAACAACAACAACAACCTAGGCATTTAATCTATCGGAACAAGAGTTGAGGAAATTAATCTATCCAACATCGCCGCCGAGGTCCCGGTATTGTTTTGGTTGACTCCGTATATTCGCGCGAGAGATTCGACGCTATTTTTGTTTAATTATGTCGAAGCCAGCGGCTTGTTTTAAGGGGGGGTCACCGTGTTTTTTTGTTTTATCTTCTCTCCTTTTCTGTCTTTCCCTGGCTTGTATCCATTGTATCCAAAGCGAGGTGGGCTCCCTTACGGCAAGTGTGTGAATGATTGTATGTCTGTGTATGTTTTTGTGTATGTATGTTGTCTACGTTTTTGTGTGCGGTGTTGTGTATGTATGTTGTGTATGTATGTTGTGTATGTATGTTGTGTACGTTTTTGTGTATGTATGTTGTGTACCTTTTTGTGTATGTATGTTGTGTATGTTATTGTGTGAGTTTTTGTGTAAGCTTGTGCCTGCCCCTGACGTACACTGAATCTTTAATATTAATCCCTGGTACCCCCTGTGTGTGTGTGTGTGTGTGTGTGTGTGTGGTAGTTTGTGTGTGTGTGTGTGATATTGTGTGTGTGTGTGTGTTAGTGCGTGCGTGCGTGCGTGTGTGTGTGTGTGTTTGGCAGTGTGTGTGTGTGTGGTAGTGTGTGTGTGTGTGTAGGTGTGATCTCAATTTCCCGGTTATTGATTGGGAATCTGAAGTTGTTCGAGGAGGATCAACTGATGTACAGCTACAAGCAACAGCCCTTCTTGATCTGGCTGGAGAATTCTGTAAGAACCAATACATACGAATCCCTACACGAGGTAAGAATATACTCGATGTCTTCTTTACAAATAATGAAGAACTGATTCATGATTACTCTGTTGACCAAAGTGCCTTATCAGATCACAAAATAATGATTGTCTCACAACCAATATAAAGACATCAAAATCTAGAGAACAAGCGAGACCTGCAAAAGAGACCCCATCCCTAAATGACCTAAATTTCTTCAGCAGTAAAACCAGTTGGGAAAACATAGAGAAGGAAATAGGGGAGGTAACCTGGGAGAAACTGATGGCACATAAGGACCCCAGGAACCAATATGAAACATTATTGAATATGTGTCTAGAAATATGCTCAAAATACACACCAGTGAAGAAACAAAATCATCCACATTCAACATACCCCGTGATCTTAGAATCCTCATGCGAAAACGAGGAAAATTAAAAAGGAAAATTGCCAACTCCTCCATTATCCATAACCATACTATGATCCAGCAGAAAATCCACAATATAGAAATAAAGTTAAAAACCTTCATTGATAATTAATTAAAGTTGAAGGAAGTCCAGGCAGTATCAGCAATTAAATCAAATCCCAAATATTTGTATAAATATGCAAGCGATCGATCCAAAATCAGGGCGGCTGTTGGACCCCTTACAAATTCACAAGGAGCAAAGATTGAAGATCCAACGGAAGTGTGTGAAGCTCTCCGTAAACAGTATGAAGGTGTGTTTTGTACCCCATTGAACAAAAGAAGATCACAGATCCCAAGGAATTTTTCTCGAATAGCCAAATCATTGACCCACAAATGCAGGACATGATCATCTCTCGAATGGACATTCAGGAAGCAATAAAGGAAATCTCTAGGAATGCTGCAGCTGGTCCTGATAGATTTCTAGCCATCCTACTTAACAAATGTACAAAACAGTTGAGTGTACCCCTCCTATCCCTCGGATATATATACAGGATATATATATCCTGTATATATACAGAAACTCGCATGATATATACTGGAATAATCCCTGAACATCTGAAAAGAGCAAAGATTACCCCTGTATATAAAGGGGGATCGAGGGCCAAACCAGAAAATTACCAACCAATAGCTCTCACATCCCATGTTATATAAATATTTGAAAAAATTATAATGAAAAAAATTACAAACTTTTTTAGAAATAAACAACAACATTAATGAAAACCAACATGGATTCCGAGCAGGTAGATCTTGCTAATCCCAGCTCCTCTCCCACCATGACAAAATTATTGCTGCACTCGAAGAAGACAAAAATATTTATGTTATTTACCTGACTTTAGCAAGGCCTTCGATAAGGTGGATCATGGGGTCTTACTGCATAAATTAAGAAATCTAGGAATAACTGGTCGTCTTGGAATGTGGATCCACAATTTCTTGAAGGATAGGAAGCAGTGTGTTGCTGCAGGCAGTGTCCTCTCCTGTGACTCTAACGTCTACAGTGGTGTTCCCCAAGGCTCTGTCTGGGACCACTGCTTTTCCTTATTCACATAAATTATCTGATATTGACTAAGATACCCTCCACTCATCAGTCTCTTCATTTGCTGATGACATAAGAGTCATGAAAGAAATTAAATCAGCAGAAGATGTAAATAAATTACATTCTGACATAACCAGTTTGTATTCCTGGGCTGATGCAAACAATATGTCATTCGACAATAATAAATTTGAACTAGTTAAGTATGGAACCAACATCAATGAAAATGCCAACTATACTGCACACGACGGTTCCCTAATACAACGCAATAACCATGTGCTAGACCTGGGTGTTCTAATGTCATGATGCTACCTTCAGCAAGCACATCCAAGCAGTGGTTCAAAAGGCAAGAGCCCAGGCTGGCTGGATACTGCGCAGCACCTTTAAAACACGAGAGGTGGAATCTATGCTTACCGTGTACAAGGCCTTGGTGATACCTCTTCTAGAATACTGCTTCCAGTTGTGGAGTCCCTGGAAATTTGGGGAGAAACAAGCCTTCGAAGGGATCCAGCACTCCTGAACCAGCAAAATTACATTTGTAAAGGATCAGGACTACTGGGAGAGATTAAACACATTACAACTATACGCTCTCGAGAGACGCAGAGAAAGATACTTAATCCTATACACTTGGAAAATTCTTAATAAAATGGCTCCAAATTTGAAAGTTGAAGATAAAGTGCTCACCACATACAAAGAACATAAACGCCTCGGTAGAATGTGCGATATCAGACCCATCAAATCAAGAGCGCTAACCAGAGTGAAGACACTAAGGGAACATTCTTTCGCTATTCATGGTCCTAAGGTGTATAACGAATTACCCAAAGAAATTAGAAATAAAGACTACCCAAAACTGGAAATGTTTAAGAAGGATTTGGATCATTTCCTTGCCTCAATAGACGACCAACCAATTCTACCTCACTATCACCTCTGTGCTGCCAGCAACAGCATCATTGACCAGCTGGCGCAGAGGAGGGCAGATGGGACGTACAGTTGCGGCACCACAACGGCGTGGACCACGGGGCGATAGCTGTCAGCCCTCAACTACAACCACGGGAACCACAGGTAGTGTGTGTGTGTGGTAGTGTGTGTGTGTGTGTGTGTGTGGTGTGTGGGGGGGAGGGGGGGGGGATGGGTCACCTCTTTCCCTTTCCCAACCAAAAAACACATATATCTCTTTATCTTTCTTTTAGTCTATATAAATATCTATCTATCAATACGTATATATATTCCTTAAGGGAGCCCCCCTCGGTTTTTTTTCTCTTGCTCTTCCTCTCTCTTTGGCTTGTATCCATTTGGCCCCATTCAGCTTACTGTTTTAAGACGATTACCCCATCCAGGTGTCAATATTTTCGTGACGAGCGGTAGCGAGCCAGCATATATTTATTTTTGTTTTGAGAGCAAGCTAAATTTGTACATTTTTCGATAGAAAAATGTCTCCAGCGAAGCCGGATTTCTCCATACAATGATGGCTCGCTATCGCTCGCCAGGAAGATATCGACACCTGGATGGGGACAAACGTCTTAAACCAGTTGTCTAAATGGGGCCGAATGGATACAAGCCAAAGAGAGAGGGAGAGAAAGAAAAAACAAAGCGAGGTGGGCTCCCTTAAATCCTTTGTAAACAATTGAGTGAGAGTGCATAACATATCGATCTCGTTTTAATTTTACCTCTTTAAACGATTATCTTTCAATCTTTACGTATATTTGTATGCAACGTGTGTGTGTGTGTGTTTGTGTGTGTGTGTGTGTGTGTGTGTGTGTTTTATGTGTACAGTAGGTGTCCATGCGTGTGTGTTTTTGTGTTTATAAATTGTATGTGTGTGTGTGAATGTATGTATTGTGTTTATGTTTACGTTTGGCGTGTGTGTTTATTTAGTGTAAGTGTGTGTTTATGTGTGTGTGTGTGTCTATGTACGTAATTGTGCGTGTGTACAAGTGTGTATGTGTAGGGGCGCGCGCGCACCCCCCGGAGTCTGGGATAATGTTGAGAGAGACCAAATGATGCGGAACTTCATATCCTGTACTGTGACCCCTCCCCTCTTTACCCTCCCCTTCCCTCCCCCCTCCTGCCCTCCCTCCCTAGCTCCATCCCCTTCCCACTCCCACCCTTTCCCTCCCCTTCTCTCTCCCTATTTACCCTCCCTCCCCTTCTACCCTCCCCTATCCCTCACTCCCTCCCTCCCATCCCCTATTTACCCTTTTTATCTCCTTCTATCTCCCTACCTCCCACTTCTCTCCTCCCCTTCCCTCTCCCTCCCACCCCTTTTCACCCCTTCATTTTCTTCCCACCTCCCTACCTCCCTTCCCTTCTCTTCCCCTCCTCCCTCCCTCCCACCCCTTTTCACCCCTTCATTTTCTTCCCACCTCCCTACTCTTCTCTTCCCCTCCTCCCTCCCTCCCACCCCTTCATTTTCCTCCCACCTCCCTACTTCCTTCATCCCTCCCTCTCTCCTTTCTCCACCCTTTCTTTCTATTTCCCTCCCTCTCCCTCCCCTTATCTTCTCTCTTCTCTCTCCCTCTCACCTCCCCCCTCCCCCTTCCTCCCAGATCCTGACCATCACAGTTATTTGTTTCTTTGTTTTAATGGCCCGTCACTTTGTTTGATTACTTGTTTGGCTTGCTGGCTAATAGTCCGGCCACCGTGTTTTGCCGATACAAGGGAACAATAGAGGGATTATTTTGGCTATATTTGTCTGAGCACCTGGATATAATTTTGGTTATTAGTCTGTTTATGTAAAAAAAAAAAAAAAAAAAAAAAAAATGGATATGTGCCCGAGTATATAGATATATATAGATATAGATAGATAGATAGATAGATAGATATTCTGTCTATCTTAGTCTACTGTTTAGCTGTTTCTGTCTATCTGTTTTATTTATCTATTTTTCTATATCTGTAACTCATTACCTATATCTACCCGTTTCTCTGCCTGGCGAGCGATAGCGACCCAGCATTGTTTTTGTTTTTTTTCACATGTGAATGAGGGAGACAAAAGGCATAACTGCCTGCAACGAGTGCCTCCCCCAGATTTCAAAGAGTGACAGGGCCGAAATCAAGGGACGTTCGAGCTAAAATGCCTGGACACACGGAGTTTGAAGCAATTTAAGTCATAGGAAGAGGGAAAGACTGATTCTGGGAGAGAGTTCCAGAGCTCAGCAGTTGAATAGAAGAAAGTCTGAGAATAGCGTTTCACTCTTGGGTTGGAGAGCTGCACAGAGTAGGGTCGGGATTGTGTTGCAAGGCGGGCACTACGTACCCTACGTAAAGGAGGTGGTATACACTGGGAAAGCTCCGAGGAACACTGATTATTGTAGTAGCAATCGAATAGCGAGAGAGATGCAACATTGCGGCGAAGAGAGAGAGATTGCAGAGAGTCGGTGAGTGGACAGGAGTTAGCGATACGAAAGGCTTTCCTTTCTACTTTATCGAGGAGTGCGGTGTGAGAGGATCCTCCCCACACATGTGAACAATACCCAATACAAGGATGCACTGTGCCCCTGTATAGAGCAAGAAGCTGCGCAGGGGTAAAAAAAAACTTGAGGCAGTTGAGCACACCCAGCTTCTGGGAGGCTGCCTTAACGAGACTGGTAATATGGCCTTTCCAAATGAGAGCAGAAGAAAATGAGAAACCGAAAATATTGAGAGAAGATGAAGGGTTGATTTTTGTATTATTGAAGGATAAGGGATAGTCCTCTGGAGGTTCCTGACGGGTTGCAAGATGGAGAAATGGAGAAATCCGGCTTCGCCGGAAACATTTTTCTAGCAAAAAAATTACAAATTTAGCTTGCTGTCAAAACAAAAATATATGTGCTGGTTCGCTACCGCTCGCCAGGAAAATATTGATACCTAGATGGGGGTAAACGTCTTAAAACAGTAGGTTGAATGGGGCCGAATGGATAAAAGCCAAAGAGAAAAAAACCGAGGTGGGCTCCCATATGAATAATTTTTTCTCTCTCTCTCTCTCGTGGTCAAGAACCATGAATTTGGATAAAGCTCCACCAACACGACCCAAATTCAAAACCGCCAGGGATAACGACCGAGGACCGAGGACAGCCATGAATGTAAATGTAGATCCGACCAAAACCAAATATTTGATTAAAGAGCGTACTGTGAATTCTTTACTGTATATATGAATGGAGTTATGAAAGAAATACTATCAAGAGCAGTGGATGTTGGTGTATCGCTGAAAAGGGAGGGAATTGAGTGGAAGCTACCTATACTGCTGTTTGCGGATGATACAGTTCTGATGAGTGATAATGAATGGGAGTTGCAGGGTCTGGTAAATGAGTTTAGAACAGTGTGCGAAAAACGGAATTTGAAGGTAAATACGGGGAAGAGCAAGGTTATGGTCTTCGAAAGGGGTGAAGTCACAGAGTGTGAGGTGAAGCTGAACGGTCAGGCTATGGAGATCGTTAACTCTTTTAAGTATCTGGGCAGTGTGTTGAGTAAAGATGGGACTATGGATGAAGAGGTGCGGGAGAGGGTACAACAGGGGAAGAGGGTTGTAGGAATGCTAAAAGCAGTAACAAGAAATAGGGTGGTCAGTATGGAAGTGAAGAAGTCCTTGCATGACAGTGTGGTAATCCCGACACTGACTTACGGAAGCGAAGCATGGACGTTGGTTGAGAGACTCAGACCAAGAGTGAGAGCAGTGGAAATGAATTACTTAAGGAGTGCGTGCGGAATTACATGGAGGGATAGACAGACTAATGAGGAAGTAAGAAGGAGGTGTGGTGTGGAGGTAGATGTGCTGGAAAGTGTGAAAAGGAACAACTTGAGATGGTTCGGCCATATGGAACGTATGGAAAGCGAGAGAATGACTAAGAGGGTGTACGAGAGCGAGGTGGAGGGACAGAGGGGGAGAGGTAGACCGAATATGAGGTGGAAGGATGGAGTGAGGAACTACATGAATGAAGGCGGTGCTGGTTTGGGGGAGGGGCGTCGACTGACTGGGGACAGAGGTGCATGGGGGCAGTTCGTTCGTGGCCACCCCTTCGGGGATCATGGCGTCAGGCAATAGATAGATAGATAGATAGACTGTGAGTTCTAAAACCGCAACTTTAAGTGTTTTCTATGCAAACGCTCGTAGCATACGCAATAAATTTTCAGATTTAGAAGAACTAGTGTTTACAGAAAATTATGATGTGATTGGCATAACAGAATCTTGGCTCAATACAGAAGATAGAGACTTTTTAGCAGATAATTCACTTCCCGGTTATGTAATGTTTGAGAAAAGCCGAATATATAGATATGGAGGTGGCGTTTTACTTTATATCAAAAAAAGTCTTAACCCGACCATCCTGCCAAAACCTCAAATTGTTAACGCCGACACATCTTTTGTGCTAATAAAGAATAATAAAGGTACACAAATAATACTTGCATTAATATAAAGACCTCCAGCTCAATCAGTGCAAACTGACCGAGAAATTTACGAACATATTGCAGATGTAAGTAACTCACAAGATACCGTAATTTTTGGCGACTTTAATTTACCTATGACCAAGTGGGGCGATACTCTTACTTCACACTCCGGACATGACTTGTATGCTAACTTGCAAGAGAGTTCACTCTATCAATTTGTTCGATGCCGACCCGTGGTAATAACGTTCTTGACCTTGTACTTGCAACAAAGAAGAATTAATAGAGAATTTGAATGTTGATGAATTCAGTAACAGCGACCATCGTACAATAACTTTCACTGTAAAGTTTACTGGTAACGAACCAAATAGCAGCATTGAAAAAGTCCCTAATATCAAGAAAGCAAACTTTTATAAAATTAGAGCTATGTTTAAAGAAACTGGCTGGAGCTTTTTAATTAACAATAACGACAAAAATACATCTTGGGAATTATTCGAACCCACTTACCTAAAAGCAGTGCAAGACTGCATACCATCGAAAATACGGCATACAGGCCATAATAATAAGCCCAAATGGTGGAATAAAGATATTTCAAACTGTCTGCTTGCTAAAAAGTTTGCTAATGATAGATTAAAATCCTCCCAAAATTTGTAGAGCTACGACGCAAAGCCAAAAAGTTAACGCAAAGCCAAAAAGTTAATTAAGCAAAGTAACATGTTGCGAAACAAAGTAAAACAAACCCGAAAAAATTCTATGGTTATATCAGAAAGAAAAAAGTAGTTACTTCAACTGTTGGACCGTTAGTCGATGAAAATGGAGATAACACCAAAGACGAAGTACAAATGAGTAATGCCCTCAATACCTTCTTTGCATCAGTTTTTACAACAGAAGACCTCAGTGATATCCCTACACCATCGCCGATTCAGATTGATAATTCAGATATTCTAAGCAATATCACCGTTACAGAGAGAGAAGTATTGAATTGTTTAGATAAACTCAAGGTAAATAAAATGCCTGGACCTGATACAATCTCACCTAGAGTTCAAAAGGAAGCTAAGGATGAGCTTTCCAAACCATTGACATTACTATTCAATAAATCCTTGCAGTCTGGAACTATGCCTGATCAGTGGAAGCTAGCCAACGTAACCCCGATATTAAAAAAAGGAAACAAATCCCTACTCAGTAACTATCGTTCAATTAGCTTAACCTCAGTTGTATGTAAAATGCTAGACACACTCATAAGAGACAGACTCGTAAATCACTTAGAGGAAAATAACATACTTAAAGATACTCAACACAGCTTTCATAAAAAACGTTCCTGTTTAACAAACCTCTTAGACTTCTTCCACGATATCCTCAACCTCTACGATGAGAGTAAAGCTGTAGATATTATATACCTTGATTTTCAAAAGGCGTTTGACAAAGTTCCCCACAAACGTTTACTGCTAAAACTAAAAGCGCATGGAATACAAGACGGTGTATTGCAATGGATAGCAAATTGGCTCAGTGACAGAAAGCAGAGTAGTCATAAACGGAAGGCATCTAAATGGACCAATGTACGTAGCGGGGTACCCCAGGGATCGGTACTATAGTCCAACCGATCTAAACAGGCAGTTATGGACGGCGTCGGCTCTCCGTACACTGGTGCCACCTGTCCACTTGACCCTTTCCGTACGACAACCTTTCCAAATTACTCTCGCTACCTCCCCCCGTTCAAGGTCAATGTAGGGAGATCGGCTCTCTCTCTGTATACTGTATGTGTAAGACTGTGTAGCCCACATGAATGCATAGATTATTATTGGTATAATAAATGATATTACTATTTATCTCTCTCTCTCACTCACCCTACACACCTCACCCCCCCCCCCCACACCACTCACCCACCCCACCCCACCCCGCATACACCCCACCACACTTGCATTCACTTTATTCCCCCCCCCCCCCCCACCCAGTTTTGTGGCGCTCTCGCTATCTCTCTCATATATATATATATATATATATATATATATATATATAATACAGTATATATATGTATATATATATATATATTATATATATACTGTATATATATATATATATATATATATATATATATATATATATATATATATATATGTACATGTATGTACGTATGTATGTACTGGTAATATATTACCATTTTATATTTTTACTTTTTTTCCACACCACCCAGGAGGTAAAAGTTTCTGCGCATTTTTTTTTAAGAAGTTTGCCCTGGAGGCCTATTCCTCTATATTATTGCAATTGTTCTTTCACCCAGTTTTGTGGCTGCAGCTGTCCGAGAAGTAGCGTTTGTTACAGCAATAAAAGTGCGTTCAATCTCCTTCTCTGTCTTGAAGTATTGGTGAACCGTTATATACCATCTGTTTTGTCTGACAATGCAAGTGGTTGGGGCGATTTGCAGCGGCTTCCATTGTGGATGGTGTCAAAGTCAGGAATGAAATGACGTGAGAGTATAAATTTCGTGCGCCTGGCAGCGCGCCATCACGTGAAATTTGTGATGAGTTTTTTTGGCCGACGTCTGACAACGTCGCAGTAGCCATGCTGCCAAGCTGTATACAATGTCCATTGAATTTACTAATAAGCGAATTAATTATAAAAACAATTAAGCTTTTTTGCACATGTAGAAATAGCCTGAGCATTTCAAACCGACTTAAGGTACTTAATACCGAAAATATATATTTTTTTTTGTTAGGGATTATACATGTGGCACCAATGTAAAATTAGTAACTGCTGGTAAAACTGCCTGTTTAGATCGGTTGGACTATAGGACCAATTCTATTTCTAATTTACATCAACGACATAGATGAGGGTTTCACCTGTACAATCTCAAAATTTGCTGACGATACATAAATTGCAAATAGCGTACTCTCAAAAGAACAAGTTGACGATATGCAACACAATCTAGATAAGTTGTCATGTTGGGACCAAATTTGGCAAATGAGTTTCAATACGAAAGTACTACATATCGGATACCAAAATGAGAAAGCAAACTATTCGATGAATGGCACTCAGCTTAAGAATGTAAACAGAGAAACCGATCTGGGAGTAACATTATTGGGTAACCTAAAACCGAGTCAACAATGTTCAGAAGTTGTTAAGAAGGCAAACAAAATAATTGGCATTATAGGCAGGTCATTTGAGCATAAATCCAAAGACGTTATCCTAACCCTTTACAATTCCTTTGTCCGCCGTCTTCGTCTTCTGGAATACTGCGTTCAATCCTGGTGCCCTTATTACCAAAAAGATATAGACAAGCTAGAACGAGTTCAACGTAGAGTTACCAAAATAATACCTAGCCTAAAGAACAAACCATACGAGGAGCGTCTTAGAGAATTAAATCTATTTCCTTTAACCCAGCGCAGATTAACCCGGGAGCTGCGGGGAGACTCATAAGAGTTCCCCCGGGGCACTGCGGGGAGACTCTTAAGAGCAGAGCTTTTGAACGCGTACCAAACCGCGCGTTTATAGTCAGGCGGCTGAAAATTGGTGTAGATATAGTACTACATGTCAACTCTCGATACCACCCCGCCAAACGCTCGCCCCGCACTCGTGCAAGCACCACCGCGCCAGTAACCACGCACTAGTCATGGAGCCCACACGTCCCTCACGCTCGCTCCCTGATGACACAACCAGCCCTCCTTCTGGTGGTGTTAGCCGCCGTGGAAGGCAGAGGGTGGCTGCCAAAGACCCTAGCTACCAGTACGACACGCCCTACAGCTCTGAGAACGAAACACCAGCACCCAAAGCACGAAAAACACGTGCAAGCAGGGCAATGGCACAGAGGTCATTGGTCTTTCGGGACACTGCCACCACGACCCAGGCCACTGCAACAACCACTACCACCACCACTACCACCACTGCCACCCCTGCCACCCCTGCCACCGGTACCAGCGACGCAGGAGGCCGCCCTAGGGCTGCAAAACCTGCGGGGGCAGGAAAAATTAAAGGCACGGGCGTAGGGAAGAGATCCCGTACGCCAGCCACAGTGCCCCTACCACCACCACCACCACCAGCCGCCACCCCTGGCCCGGCTGCCGCTGCCGCCCCTGCTGCCCCTGCCGCCCCTGCTGCCCCTGCCGCCCCTGCTGCCCCTGCCGCCCCTGCCCAAGGAACAGGGAAGGGGAAGGGGAAGGGGAAAGGGAGAGGGAAAGCGACTGCTGGCCCTGCTGTCCCTGGTGTCCCTGCCGGCCCTGCTGCCCCTGTTGCCCCTGTTGCCCCTGCTGCCCCTGCCACCCCTGCCGCCCCTGCCCAAGGAACAGAGAGAAGGGCGACAGGCACCACCATCATCTTGCCATCAAGGCCACGCACCACTGCTGCCCCTGCCGCCGCCCCTGCCGCCGCCCCTGCCACCACCTCTGCTGTCCCTGTCCATAAGACACCCTCGCGTGCAAAAGTGACCCGGAAAACTCTGACACCATCAAAATATGCCGCCCTGTTGTTTGATGGTGATTCGCAGGACATTGGCAGCCCAGGTTTTGACGACGAAGCCCTAGCACGGGACCAAGGGTGGGGGGATTTGGGAGTGGACAGTGGGAGTGAGTCAGACGTCGGTGACGAAAATGAGGAAGGTCATCGTCTGTCTAGTGAAGAGGAGGGTGATGATGATGAAGTGCTGTATCGCGACCATGGAAGCGATATTTCAGACGATGAAGCAGACGCAGACGACATTCCGATCCCTGGCTTGCCTTCGTTCGATTGGTCTGACGGGGTCAATTTTGTACCTGACGTGCCCCAGTTCAATCCTGGGACGTCAGGAACAACTGACGACTGGCCCTGTGACGATCAAGCGAACGAAAGCGACTTCTTCCTCGCTTTTTTCGATATGGAGGTAATGACGTACATCGTTGCCCAAACAAACGCCTACTACAGGTGGGTGTTTGGCAGATTGGACGTCCTTTCTCCAAAAGCGAGAATACGAGGCTGGGTGGATACGACTGTGGAAGAATTTATGACGTTCTTTGCCTTGTTGTTCCTCATGCCTCTGATCAAGAAGCATGTGTTGCAACACTATTGGAAGCACGACCCTCTCATCGCCACCCCAACTTTCAATAAGTTCATGACTCGTGACAGATTTTTGTTGCTGCTAAGATTTATACACTTTGCAGACAACGAAAATCCTAACAGGATTGACAGGATATGGAAAGTTCGGAATGTGTTCACCATGTTGTTGGAGAGGTATAGGAAATACTTTTACCCCTTCCTCAATTTGGTGATTGATGAGTCGCTCGTGCTCTTCAAAGGACGTCTTGTTTTCAAACAGTATATCCCCTTGAAAAGGCATAGGTTCGGAATCAAGCTCTTCGTTTTGTGTGACTGCGAAACTGGAATAGTGCTTGACATGATCGTGTACACAGGCACTGACATTGACATACCGAAAGCCGCTGCCAATGACCCCATGGGCATGTCAGGTGCCATCGTCAGGAAAATGTTGGCACCTTACCTGGGCAAAGGCCACATCATCTACACTGACAACTGGTATACTTCTCCTGCTCTCTGCCAGTTTCTTCATGACAACCAAACGGGGTCATGTGGGACTGTCAGAAAGACAAGAAAGTTTATGCCAAAATTCACAGGTGATGTCATTCCTCTCACAGATGCCTCCTCCAGTGACACACCTTCAGAAGACGACCTGGCCCAGGAACACCGCGAGAGGCATGTGCGAAGAAAGCGACGAAAGGGGCAGAAATTCAAGCAGCTCGAGAAGTGTGGGAAAGTGATAGCCCTGAAGTGGAAGGATAAGCGAGACGTCCACCTGCTTTCCACCGTCCACACAGGTGCCCAGATGGATTCTGGCAAAATCCACTACCGAACCAGGAAGACCATCTACAAGCCCGACATGGTAGTGGACTACACCAAAAACATGCGCATGGTGGACAAGTCTGACTGTCAGCTGTCAGGCGTTGAGTGTCTGAGGAAGACTGTGAAGTGGTATCACAAGCTCTTCCTCCACCTTGTTGACATAACGATGCTGAACGCCTACAACTTGTGGTTGGTCAAAAAGAATATGGCCCCAAACCAGAAACTTAAATTCCGGGAGTTCGTGTACAACGTCTCATACCAACTCCTGGAGAAGTATGGCACCACCACTCACAGACGTACGGCATGGCGTGGGGATCACGTTCCTGACCGTATCCAGCTGGGTGTCGAAAGACACTACCCCATCAACACTGAGCTGCTTGGCACTCGTCACAGGCAGGCGCAGTGCACTGTCTGCAGCTCCAGTGTCAGGAAACCCCATGTCACAAAAAGAGTCACCTCAATGTGCGCAGAGTGCAAAGTTCCACTCTGCCTGGGTGACTGCTTCAGGGACTACCACACCTTCAAAAATTATTGAGTGTCGCCCTGCCCTGCCCTGCCCTGCCCTGCCCTGCCCTGCCCTGCCCTGCCCTGGACTCGCCCCGTGCCCTGCCCTGGACTCGCCCCCTGCCCAGCCCTGTCCTGGACTCGCGCCCTACCTTACCTGACCTGACCTAATTGATCACGCTACCTCATAATGTAACATATATATTATATAATGTATAAGTTCCAAAGATGTCCCTGTGATATAGCTTTTACATTATATAATTGTATGTTTCATTATTTAGTTTATAAGTTTCAAAGATTTACATGTAATATGCCTTATTTTTTTAGTAT
>JBAKBP010024098.1:0-35769 GCA_037953745.1 Lithodes maja
GTTGCAAGACAACCTGTGGTCGTGCAAGGATGGTTTAGGTGTCATTGGAAAGCTCAATTATCGCCCTTTCACGGATACATAATTGTATTACGCTCTGGCTCTTGTTTATGCATGAAAAAGAGCATGGAATGAAGCTCGTTTAGGGTAAATCTGCCCGCTTGGCAGGTAGTAGATGTTACAAACGGCCCCGCTCTTAGGGCGTTAAGGTAGCCCAGACGGTATTGTGCAGCATACTTTCCTGGTTCGGCTCAATGGTTTAAGGATGGGGTTTAGTTTGTTCTCTAAACCACTATCAAGCTTAAAAAAACACCCCCTTCGATATAAGTTTGTACATTTTTCGGTAGAAAAATATGCCGGCCAAAGGCCAATTCCACTTCAAATACAGGCTCGCTATCGCTCGCCAGGAAAAATGTCGACACCTAAATGGCACGAAAGGTCTTAATATTGGCAAAGGAATGGGGCAAAAGGTCAGAAAATCGCCAAACTAAGGAGGACAATGTCTTGAAACCTCATAACTAATAGGGCTAAACATGAGGGAGAAGGAGGACTCGTAAAACCAACTGCCTCCCCTTAACCCGGGATAAAATATATATCCTCTCCACCCGTTGTCGATATTCTTCCATTATCCTCACTAATATATATCCTCTCCGTCCGTTGTCGATATTCTTCCTTTATCCTCACTAATATATATCCTCTTCGTCCGTTGTCGATATTCTTCCTTTATCCTCACTAATATATATCCTCTCCGTCCATTGTCGATATTCTTCCTTTATCCTCACTAATATATATCCTCTCCGTCCGTTGTCGATATTCTTCCTTTATCCTCACTAATATATATCCTCTCCGTCCGTTGTCGATATTCTTCCTTTATCCTCACTAATATATATCCTCTCCGTCCGTTGTCGATATTCTTCCTTTATCCTCACTAATATATATCCTCTCCGTCCGTTGTCGATATTCTTCCTTTATCCTCACTAATATATATCCTCTCCGCCCGTTGTCGATATTCTTCCTTTATCCTCACTAATATATATCCTCTCCGTCCATTGTCGATATTCTTCCTTTATCCTCACTAATATATATCCTCTCCGTCCGTTGTCGATATTCTTCCTTTATCCTCACTAATATATATCCTCTCCGTCCGTTGTCGATATTCTGCCTTTATCCTCACTAATATATATCCTCTCCGTCCGTTGTCGATATTCTTCCTTTATCCTCACTAATATATATCCTCTCCATCCGTTGTCGATATTCTTCCTTTATCCTCACTAATAGTAAACTATTTAAGGGGAGGCAGTTGTTTTTTCGAGTCCTCCTCCCCCCTCATGTTTAGCCCATTAGTTATGACATTTCAAGACATTCGCCTCATTAGTTTGGCGATTTTCAGATATTTTTGCCCCATTTCTTTGCCAATATTAAGACCTTTCGTGCCATTTAGGTGTCGAGTTGTTTCCTGGCGAGCGCTAGCGAGCCTGTATTTGAAGAGTAATCGGCCTTCGACCGGGACATGTACATATTTATATCGAAGGAGGACTTGTGGGTGTTTTTTTTAAGCTTGATAGAAGTATAGAAAGCAAACTAAACCTCTTCCTTTAATCATTGAGCCAAGCCAGTAAATTATGCTGCACAATACCGTTTGAGCTCCCTTAATTCAACTTAGGAGAGACATTTGGAAGTCTGAAGGTTAATCAATTTATTGTTAACGCCTTTGATTCTTAGAGGTCCTTCCTAAGATGCGTAGAATTGTCTAATGTACGCCACAGTATATTGTAAATACCCCAATCGCATAGCCGGGAATAATTAGTAAGAATAATATTTCCATTACACTCTCGTATTGAAGGAGTTAAGGGAGCCCGCCTCGCTTTTTGTCTCTTTTTCCCCCTCTTTCTTTGTCTTCTATCCATGCGGCCCCATTCAGCCTACTGTTTTAAGACGTTTACCCCATCCAGGTGTCAATATTTTCCTAACGAATGGTAGCGAGCCAGCATATACTGTATATATAATTTTGTTTTGACAGCAAGCTAAATTTGAACGCTTTTCGATAGAAAAATGTCTCCGGTCGAAGTAGGATTTTGCAATACAATGCTGGCTCGCCAGGAAGAAATCGACACATGGATGGGGATAAACGTCTTAACTCCCTCCGTCATATTATGTTCCAGCAAGTCCGAGGAGGCGGGAGCCTGGTATCATTGCCCCTGTACCCCACAACTGTCAAAACCACACTGTGGGACCGTTAGAATTGTCGGAGAAACTTTGGGTTGCCACCAATCGACAGATTTTCATCTAACTTACCAAACTTACTGAGCTCCATATGACGCTAGAGCGTCATATAACTTATTAGAGAGCTATGAAGATAAGTCCATATGACGCAATCGCGTAATATGAGTTATTTGGCATAAGTTCCATATGATGCGGTAGCGTCATATGAGTCTGAAGGAGTTAATTAAAATAGTTGGCTGAATGTGGTCGAATGGATACAAAACAAAGAAAGAGAGAAATGGAGAGAAAGAGAAAAACATCAGGTGACCCCCCTTAACCCTTAATTGGCGGCGTGCAACTTATGTCTTGTGAAATAAATTTGGACTAAGTGGCGGTTCACAACTTATGTTGTGCGCCATTTTCAGCACGTAATGTTGCTGAGAGAGAGAGCTGAGCGGTGTGAGGAGCCTAGCAACTCTATGACCGCTCACGACCACTGCGGTGGACCAACTGAGGTAACTCCCACCCTTCCCTCCCCTCTCTCACTCGCTACACACGGAATTATGTAGGGAAATTACCTAATCACAGGGTTTTTGCACTTGTGTTGCACGATCGTTGCAAGAGAACCAGCGGTCGTACAAGGATGGTTCGGGTGTCATTGGAAAGCTCTGTTTACGCCCTTTCAGGGATACATACTTGTTTTACGCTCTGGGTCTTATTTAGGCATGAAAATTATCACGTAAACAACCCTATTTAGGATAAAAACACCCCGCTGGGCACTACGGTCCGCTAGACCGCCTAGCCCGCTAATAAGGTGTTAACGACAAACAAATTATGTAAATAATCTCAAAATCCTAGCCAGTTATGCAAGTAATTATCCTTTCAGTTGAAGATGACACCATATATCGTTATATTCAAGCAAACAAGGAAACGTTAGGTGATATTAAACTTAAAGTGATTATCTCAATTACTTCCAACAAGTGTTTCTTAACCCGTACATTTTTTTTTTTTTTTTTCTGTGATTGAGGGAGGCAAAAGGCATAACTGCCTATAGCGAGTGCCTCCCCAAGAGTTGAAAGAGTGACAGGGCCAAAATCAAGGGACGTTCGAGCCAAAATGCCTGGACACACAGAGTTTGAAGCAATTTAAGTCACAGGAAGAGGGAAAGACTGATTCTGGGAGAGAGTTCCAGAGCTCAGCTGTTGAGAAGAAGAAAGTTTGAGAGTAACGTTTCACTCTTGGGTTGGAGAGTTGCACAGAGTAGGGGTGGGATTGAGTTGCAAGACGGGTACCACGTGCCCTACATAAAGGAGGTGGTATGCACTGGGATAGCTTTGAGGAACACTGATTATTATAGTAGCGATAGAATAGCGAGAGAGATGCAACATTGCGGCGGAGAGAGAGAGATTGAAGAGAGTTGGTGAGTGGACGGGAGTTAATGATACGAAATGCCTTCCTTTCAACTTTGTCTAGGAGAGCGGTGTGAGAGGAACCTCCCCACACATGTGAACAATACTCAATACAAGGGCGCACTATGCCCCTGTACAGAGCAAGAAGCTGTGCAGGGGAAAAGAACCCCCTAAGGCGGTTGAGCACACCCAGCTTCTGGGAGGCTGCCTTAGCAAGACTGGTAATATGGTCCTTCCATATGATAGCAGAAGAAAAAGAGACACCAAGAATATTGAGAGAAGATGAAGGGTTGATTTTTGTATTGTTGAAGAAGAAGGGATAGTCTGCTGGGAGATCCTGACGGGTAGATAGATGGAGAAATTGGGTTTTGGAAGCAATAAAGTTAACAAGGTTTTCTCTGCCCCAATTTGAAATAGTATTTAGATCAGAATTTAACCCGCTGGATCCCAGCGTCGCACGTGTTGCGTCGACAATGTTCGATCACCAGAACCCAGCGACGCAACGTTTGCGTCAGTGTCACTCCGGTCCCAATTACTCCGGTCCTATGGCACCTAGAGGGCTCAGATTTGTATGGGAACTGTGTAAGTATCCCACGCACCCATGCTTATGGTTGAAAACTCTCCAAGTCCAACCGCGTGCGCGTGAGCGCGCAAAAACATGTTTTTTTGGGGGAAATTGCCTTCAATTTTTAACTCTTGTAAAATCCATTTTCGGGGGCTCTGTAGGACCATTTTTTGCACTTTTGACCAATTTTTTGTTTGTTTTTCCTTCATTCCTAACCCATTCGCTATTGTTTCTGGAAAAAAAAAATCAAAACCTGCTGGGCCCTGGTGGTACATTTATTAATAACTGGCTGGGGCTCAGCAGGTTAAGAGTTCTTGAACTTTTTTTTTTTTTTTTTTTTTTTTTTTCTATATTCCAACTTACTTCCTCTCGGGCATAGGCTGAGAGCCTTAACATTCACCGCTTTACAATGAACAGTGAAGCCCGTGAGGTCTTGTTCCAGTCTAGGGAGTGAGACATGTGAAGTACGTAGAGTACAATGAGCACCTGCCATCTTGCCTTCACATGAGGCACGGTGCTCACTCATGGCCCGAAACGACCCCATCTCTGAAGCCACCTCGTTCCCGTGCTTCACTGTCTCATCCCCTACACTCGGACTCTCACACTTACACACACACAACGCCACCTGTTGAGCAGATAACTCACCAGGCATTGCACCCCTATAGCATATTTTGAATATGGGAATATTCATACAGTGCTATTTAATCAGGGAATAATGAGGGTATTTTATTGAAGTTTCGGTGGGCTTGTGGTAATGCACGGATACCAGGTACAGCACAAATTCCATCCCAATAAAATCTTCCCATTGATACATCGGGATTTGAACCCGGGACCTTTGGATTACCAGGCCAGTGGCAAGACCACTCCACCACACTTCCCCTACCGGTGTAGTCTCTTTTATTTGATTCCAGTTACATTTAGAAGAGTTTATGAAGTTTATGAAGGATATATGGTAGCTAAAAGGACTCATTGAGATAGTCTCTAGCCATTTAATTGATAGACGTCCTTCCTAAGCTGAATGAAAGTGTCTAATTATTGCCGGAATAAATTAGAAAAGACGTCACCGGTACAGTAGGGGGTAAACAAAATATAAACGTCTAATGATCACCAGAATATAATCAAGAAAGGCATGACAGGCATGTTGACATAGACTTGCTTTAATCCATACACAGCCAATAAGACAATTATTAATGTATTCCTCTTTCTTCATGACTAGTTAATAGAACATAGCGCCATGGATTCCACTTTATGTATGATCAACATAATTTTAATAACCACACAATAGTCTATGTATTATAAAGGTTCAGTAGTAATCTAAGACCTTCCATGTTGGTTGACAGTTATGAGTGTAGTGGTATGTAGTATCATTACCGGTGCTGTCATTTTGATTTTGACACGATTTTATTCAAATTGAAAAGAGCCTCCAGCAATGAACATGCTTTGAACCATCTTGCTTAACCCTTTTTACTACCACAGATAATTCATAACCTTGCATAAAATGGTCTAAATATAATTTGAATAGAATTAATAAAACGTAGCCGGTAAGGAAGGGGTAAGGGGGAATAGTTAATATTTTGGTATAATTATTTCATAATGAAAAAATTATTATATTAACCCTTGTTTGGCGGGGCCCGGCTATAGTCAGAGTAGAGAACCAAGGCCTAAAGAGCGGGGCCTGGCTTTAGTCGCATGCGATGTTGAGCACATAATCGGCTCTGAGAGAGAGTCCGAGCGGTGGGATGAGCGCGGGTGGGCTCTGACCGTTCGGCATGGACGTTGTCCCGCCACTGACGGTTTCATCACATCCCACCACATCCCTGGTCCCGCAATACAGGGTAAACACTGACAAAATTACTGTATTATAGGGATTTTCCCTTCATGTTGCACGATCGTTGCAAGAGAACCCGTGGTCATACAAGGCTGGTTCAGGTGTCATTGGAAAGCTCAATTATCGCCCTTTCACGGATACATAACTGTACTACGCTCTGGCTCTTCTTTATGCATGGAAAAGAGCATGGAATGAAGCTCGTTTAGGGTAAATCTGCCCGCTTGGCAGGTAGATGTTACAAAACTAGCCGCTCGGTGAGTGTTAATACTGTTTTTAGCTTACTCCCTAGACCTCCATCAAACTTAAACAAACATCCATTAGATCCCCCTTCTAGATTAATTTGTACTTTTTTTGGTAGAAAATCTTCCAAAATTACAGGCTGACTATCGTTCGCCAGGAAATAATAGACACCTAAATAGCACAAAAGGTCTTAATATTGTGAAATAAAATGGGGCGAAAGGTCTTAACATCGACAAACTAATGGGGCAAACATCTTAAAATCTGAAAACTACTGGTGCTAAACAAGAGGGAGAAGTGGATCTAGAAAAAACGACCCATCTCCCCTTAAATGTTTGTTCATGCATACCGGTAATGTCGGCCTAGTAAGTGATGTATCGGCACCACTTATGTTTTGCTCAATAATTTGTATCAGCAATATTTACACATGATTTCTTATTTTTTGAGTGAGATATACAACCATGTTCTTACACTTATCCGCCCTATTCAATATTTGACAGACAGTAATACAGAACAGAACGAGCCAAACGTAATGACATCTGAGACATGACTTATTAGCGCCACTGTACTTCCCGTATATTCGCGTTTAAAAGTCGACTTTTACGATCATCCTTTCAACTTTGGTAAATAATAAAACACAATCTTAAAACACGTGTACAGAGTAACCTTGAAAACATAATACTTTTTTTCAGCTTAGTTAAGGAGTGTGGTCTTTTTAAATCAACAGAGGAGAATGATTATGAAGCTATCACGATCCACAGTCGGCCTAATAAGTGATGTTTCGGCACTAAGTATATTTTGTTCTATAA
Source organism: Lithodes maja (assembly GCA_037953745.1). NCBI lineage: Eukaryota > Metazoa > Arthropoda > Malacostraca > Decapoda > Lithodidae > Lithodes > Lithodes maja. The sequence continues at coordinate 7,048 of JBAKBP010024098.1, forward strand.
TTGGTATCCGCAATATATAAACAGGATTTCTTCATTTCGATTAAGGTATAAAAACATATTCCTACACTTACCCACCCCATTCAACATCTGGCAGACATTAATACAGCACAGAGAGATCCAAACGTAATGACAGCTGAACAATGACTTATTAGTGTCACTATAGTCTATTCGCTGTAAGTAGACAAATAATAATGCCCTCTACCCCCTGTAACTAAAAAAAATACTACAGTACTCGAACTAATATGTTTACCATTTGGGATGAGTCAGTCAAGGAATAGATGTGGAAACTTACAGCCAATTTGATCTAGCCCAGTTTGAGGATAAAGATTTTTGTTTTGCGTACTTACAGCGAATAGACTATAGTATGTGTTATGTTGACTGTACAGTGGCACTAAGTGAAGGCCAGACTTTACCTTGCCATACAACCTTGACTTTCACTATATATATCTCCTACATGTCATAATATCTCCTATCCTCTTTCTAATTTTCTTAAATGATCTACTCAACTGTACCTCCAGTCCCATCCATTCATACGCAGACGACTCTACCTTACACTCCTCAATTAGTTTTCCTGAACGCCCCAGCCAGCAATCCCTCAAAGACAAACGTAATGAAGCCATAGAACAAATAGTCTTCTGCTCTAGCTACAACTTCCAATTGGGGCAGAGAAAACCTTGTTGCCTTTAATCATGCTTCCAAAACCCAATTTCTCCATCTATCTACCCGTCCGGAACTCCCAGCGGACTATCCCTTATTCTTCAACGATACAAAAATCAATCCTTCAAATTCTCTCAATATTCTCGGTGTCACATTTTCTTCTGCTCTCACTTGGAAGGACTTTATTACCAGTCTTGCTAAGGCAGGCATTTTCGTTAAATATTACATAACACATCTTAACGTAAATGCCTTTTTTCAGCAGTAAGGAATCACTCTTTAGAATTGGACCATAGATTCAATGAATTTTTGTTTAAGATATTGGCTAAGTTCAGAAACAAGAACGATACTTTCATTGGGGAGAAATATTTCATAGAAAAACTCAAACCGAACCTAAACTCAGTGCTCATGTAGTTAATAGCTTTGGGCTAATAGGATCCCTTGCTATATATAATGTACAGTGCTGTAGTCAGTTAATTAATACTAGTTAGTTCTCCCGGAATAGTCGTAAGGTGCAGGTCGAAATGGTATGTTGCATTTTATTTTATTTTACATGTTCAGGTATATAAAGTTAAGGATTATGTAATATTCATGTATATCTTGTATTGTATTTAATATTTAACTTATATATCTAGTAGTTTTAAGTAAAGTATTATGCAGAATTGTCACATTAAACTTGTTTAAATAGATCCATTTTATTCAATACAAAGTTTTAACAGATATCATGTTTTTTGTTTTAGGATCGTTGGTGTTTTATCTGATAATGAACAAAGAAGTGTTCGAAATATTGTCAAAAGCTTAATCAATTAACGATGAAAATGGAGTTGATGTTTGCTCTCGTCGTCTATATAAATATATACAGTATATATATACTGTATACACACCACACCTCTAGAGGGGAGGTGTGGTGGAGTGGTCTTGCCACTGGCTTGGTAATCCAAAGGTCCCGGGTTCAAATCCCGATGTATCAATGGGAAGATATTATTGGGATGGAATTTGTGCTGTACCTAGTATCAGTGCATTACCACAAGCCCACCGAAACGTTAATAAAATACCCTCATTGTTCCCTGATTAAATAGCACTGTATGAATATTCCCATATTCAAAATATGCTATAGGAGTGCAATGCCTGGTGAGTTATCTGCTCAACAGGTGGCGCTGTGTGTGTGTAAGTGTGAGAGTTCGAGTGTAGGGGATGAGACAGTGAAGCACGGGAACGAGGTGGCTTCAGAGATGGGGTCGTTTCGGGCCATGAGTGAGCACCGTGCCTCATGTGAAGGCAAGATGGCAGGTGCTCGTTGTACTCTACGTGCTTCACATGTCTCACTCCCTAGACTGGAAAAATACCTCACGGGCTTCATTGTAAAGCGGTGAATGTTAAGGCTCTCAGCCTATGCCTGAGAGGAAGTAAGTTGGAATATAGAAAAAAAATATATATATACTGTATATATACATATATATATATATATATATATACATATATATATATATATAAATATATATATATATAAAACCCTTCACACACACTACGTTCTGGTGTTATTACTGAAACGCATAAATTAAAACTTTGAACACCAAATGACTGGCGGCATGAGAGAGAGAGAGAGAGAGAATAAGTTTGTTCTCTCGTCCTTGTTTAAACAGTTTTCTTAATTCCTTTTACCAGAATTCAATCTTTTTCTCACAATTGTTTAACTTGTAGTGTGAAGCTGGGGTGTTTAGGGGAGACTGACCGTTTGTTTGGTCTATTAATTCATATATTCATATATGTTTTTAGTCTCTATACCTCAATCAAGCTTAGAAAAACACCCCCTAGACCCCATTGAAGATAAATTTGTAAATTTTTCCGGAGAAAAATGTCCCGGCCGAAGGCCGGTTCCTCTTATGATTGCAGGCTCGCTTTCGCTCGCCAGGAAATAATCCACACCTAAATGGCACGAAAGGTCTTAAAATTGACAACGAAATGGGGCGAAAGGTGTTAAAATCGCCAAACTAATGGGCCGAGCGTCTTATAATTTCAAAACTAGTGGGGCTAAACATTAGGGAGAAGGGGGCCCAGAAAAACGGTCTGCCTCCCCTTAATGCTTAACGGTTAAGGGGTAGTACTCACTTTTTCTGGACCCCTTTCTCCCTCATGTTTTGCATATTAGTTTTGAGGTTTTAAGACTTTCGTTCCGTTAGTTTGGCGATTTTGAGACCTTTCGCCTCATTTTGTTATCAATATTAGGACCTTTCGTGCACTTTAGGTGTCTATTGTTTCCTGGCGAGCGATAGTGAGACTCTAATTCTAGAAGGAACCGGCCTTTGGCCGGGAAATTGTTCTACCGAAAAATATATACATTTATCTTGAAAGGGGGTCTATGGGTTCTTTTTCTAAGCTTGATGGAGGTCTAGCGAGAAAACTAAAAATTAAATGAATAAATGTATATATAGACCAACAATCAAGCACGTATACCCCCTTAAGAAGGTTTCAGGCCTAGTTTTAACCCGTTCTGTACCAGCGACGTCTTTACAATTATCTGCTAGCTTTATTTAGACAATGATGTGCAGTTTATGAATGATCTGTGTTAGTAAAAATGGTTAAGTGAAATACTTCGAAGTCCGTTATTTGCTGGAGGCATATATTAAACAAATAAAATCGTCTAATAGTAGCCAGCATGAAGTTACAAGGACGGCACCGGTACTGCAAGGTTTAAGGTCAGAATCACTATATTATAAATGTATGATATGTAGGCTAATGTGTACGTTAGAACAGGGTGTCAAAGTTACAAGGACGGCACAGGTATTGCAAGGTTTAAGGTCAGAATCACTATATTATAAATGTATGATATGTAGGCTAATGTGTACGTTAGAACAGGGTGTCAGAGCGGACCACTATTGTTGGATGACTTGAATGAATAAGAGAAAACAAAAGTTGAAATTAGCAGGAAATAACATTGTTTAGGTAATTTTATCACTTCCAAAAACACAATTTAAAGTGAAGGGGAGACGGGCTGGTTTTTTGGTCTAGTAATTCTTTTATTCACTAGTTGTTTAGTTTTCTCGCTAGACCTCCCTCAAACTTAGAAAAAACACCCCCTAGCTACACTCTCAAGCTAAATGTATACATTATTCGGTAGGAAAATATCCCGGCCGAAGGCCGGTTCCTCTTATAATTACAGGCTCGCTATCGCTTGCCAGGAAAAAATCGACACCTAAATGTCACTATAGGTCTTACAATTTACAAAAAATGGAGCTAAAGATATCAATATCGCCTAACTAATGAGCGATACATCTTAAAATCTGAAAACTAATGGGACTAAACATGAGGGAAAAGAAGATCCAGAAAAAAACAACTGCCTCCCCTTAAAACCCTAATTTGACCTTCACGTATATAAAAATAAAGACTAAATATAATGGTTTCTGCTTTCGTTTGATACCTTGCGTTAGAACAACAGATAAAGCTTACTGATAACTAATTACTAAGACATAACCAACTAACCTGATCTTCTTTTTCTCACCGAAATTCAGATGTCTGAAGCAACTGCCAGCAGCCCCTGCTCTGTATACTCCTACTTTCTCTATCCTAGTTTCAAAGCCAATGGCAGATGTTGTGCATACGTGCACAACAAACTCACTTGCTCTCGTGTTCCCGATTTCGACTCCGCTGAATTCTCAACTTTATGGCTCAAACTATCCTGTCATTCTCATACTACATATTTCTGTGCTGTCTAGCTTTCCCCTAACTCTACCGACTTTCCGAAATTCTTCGACTATCTAAACTCTAAAGTGGAACACAATTTATCAATCTCTCCCTTCTCTGAAATCTCCATCTTAGGAGATTTCAACGTTCACCACCGCCAATGGCTCTCCTCTCACTCTACTGACAAACCTGGTGAACAAGCCTACGTCTTTTCTATCGTAAATTACCTAGAGCAGCTGGTCCAGCAACCCACCCGTATTCCGGATCGCTTCGGAGATCGGCCCAACATTCTTGACTTATATCTGACGTCTAACCCTTCTTCTTATACTTCCAATAAGTTCTCTCCTTTGGGCTCCTCCGGCCATAAACTTATCTCCGTCACCTGTCCTATCTCTTCAGTACGGCCATCCGATCGGCGCTGCCGACTGGGAGGCTCTCCAGTAGTACTTCTTTGATTTCCCATGGCATGATTTCTACTTCTTTTCTTTCTCTCAGTCTAATGCAAAAAAATCTTGGTTTACTCACGCCTGTTCTACTGCTGTCCACAACAAGGAGGAAGCATTCAAACGGTACCGACGCCTTAAAACTCAAGAATCTCATTCTTCCTGCCTGGAGTCAAGCCAAATCTGTTCTTCGATTTGCCAAGCACTCTTTCATCAATAATAAATGCACTGAACTATCCAACTCTAGCTCTCACCAAGCTTTCTGACATCTAGCCAAAAACTTCTTCAACAACTTTTCATCCACGTCTTTCCCTCCCCTTTTCACCTCTGATAGCACAACCATCACTTCTTCCTTTGACAAAGTTGAACTATTTGCTCAAACTTTTGCTAGAAACTCTACCTTGGATGTTTCCGGTGCTATTCCTCCCTCTCCACCGCCCTCTCTCCTACTTATGCCTAATATCCTAATCTCTTCTAAAGATGTACTTTCTACCCTCTCTGGGCTGAATACTAAGAAGGCGTACAGTCCGGACGGTGTTCCTTCTGTTGTACTTAAAAACTGTGCTTCCGTGCTGACCCCCCGCCTAGGCAAACTCTTTCGTCTCTGTCTCTCCTCAAACGTCTTTCCTTCTTCCTGGAAGTTTGCTCTTATTCAACCTGTTCCAAAGAAGGGTGACCGCTCTCAACCCTCCAACTATCGTCCAATTGCTCTCATCTCTTGTATCTCCAAAGTTTTTGAAACTATTCTTGCTTCCAAATTTCTTAAGCATTTCTCTTCTCACAATCTGCTCTCAGATCTCCAGTATGGTTTCCTTAACACCTTATTAGCGGGCTAGGCGGTCTATTTATATGTACCGCCCAGCGGGGTGTTTTTAGCCAAAATAGGGCTGTTTACGTGATCATTGTCATGCCTAAATAAGACCCAGAGCGTAAAACAAGTATCTATCCCTGAAAGGGCATAAACAGAGCTTTCCAATGACACCACAACAATCCTTTTATGACGGCTAGTTTTCTTGCAACAACCGCGCAACACGAGTGCTAAAAGCATGTAATTCGGTACTTTCCCCATACAATTCAGTATGTAGCGAGTGAGAGAGGGAGGGAGGAGGTGGGATTCGTGTCAGTAGGTTCGCCGCGGTGGTCTGGAGCAGTCATACGCTCGCTACTCTCCTGCCACCACTTGTCTCTCTCTCTCAGCAACATTACGTGCTGAAATTGCCACACGACCTATGTCGCGCGCTGCCAGATAGTCCAAATTTATTATACTCGACTTATGTTGCGCACCTCTAGTTAAGGGTTAAGGGTCTTGCTACTGGTGATCTTCTTTCATATCTTACAAACTCTTGGTCATCCAACTTTCGGGACTTCGGTGAGACTTTTTCTGTTGCACTAGACATATCGAAGGCTTTCGATAGCGTCTGGCAGAAATCTTTAATTTCCAAACTGCCCTCCTTCAGTTTCTGTCCCTCCATCTGTGCCTTTGTCTCTAATTTCCTTTCCAGCCGTTCCATAGCTGTGGTTGTGGATGGCCATCGCTCAATTCCTCATCCTATCAACTCCGGTGTTCCTCAGGGTTCTGTCCTATCTCCTATTATCTTTCTAATTTTCATAAATGGTCTTCTCAACTGTACATCTAGTCTCATCCATTCATATGCAGATGACTCTACTTTACACCACTATATTAGTTTTCCAGAACGCCCCAGCCAGCAGTCCCTAAAAGGTAAAGGTAATGCAGCCATAAAATGCTTCTCTTCTGATCTAGTTACTATTTCCAATTGGGGTAGAGAAATCCTAGTTACATTTAATGGTTCCATAATGCTATTTATCCATCTTACTACCCGTCAGGAACCTCCAGAGGACTATCCCTTATTCTTCAACAATACAAAAATCAACCCTTCATCTTCCCTCAATGTTCTCGGTGTCTCTTTTTCTTCTGCTCTCACTTGGAAAGACCATATTACCAGTCTCGCTAAGGCAGCCTCCCAGAAGTTGGGTGTGCTCAACCACCTCAAGGGGTTCTTTACCCCTGCACAGCTACTTGCTCTGTACAGGGGCACAGTGCATCCTTGTATTGAGTATTGTTCACATGTGTGGGGATGATCCTCTCACATCGCACTCCTAGATAAACTAGACAACCGGACTTAACAACTCTCATCTCTACCCAGACAGTGCTCATCACTCCAGCCCTTCAAAGTGCAATATTATGAGTGTTACTAAAATATCTTTAACTCATACATCAGTGCGACCCCAGTGTAATACTGAGGAAAATAGAGCCACTCAGGACTCTGTTTTATTTTCACACCAGTGCGACCCAGGTAAAATACTAAGAACAAGTAGAGCAACTCATATGACTATTTGAATTCTACGCCAGTGTAACCTCAGTGTAATACTTGGAGAATAGAGTACTTTGACCCTGATTATTCTTACACCAGTGCAACCAGGTGTCTTGTGATAATTCTATAGTATATGATAAGAAGATAAACCCTGTGCTATGCGTCGTTGTAATCCAACTCGCTTCAATATTTATACTCATAAGTTCCTTGCTTAGGATACTTAGAATACAATCCTGTCCGACAGGAACACAACTAGCATTAGTAATATTATTTCTAGATTACTCAATCACCTTCTAAACACAATAAACCCACGAAGTAAGTACACTAGTTTTTATTTTTTAAACATTAATTACAGGGTCATGGCACATCAGGATCTTAACTAAAGAGTTGTTGTTGTTGTTGCTGTTCCCCAAGCTGCCTGGCCGAACAGTCCCAAGGCCCCGAGCAAGGCCAAGGCCACAACCGAGCGCCCCCACAGAACCCCCCCTGCCGACCACAATAAAGCCTGGGTGACCGAAGCCACTCCATGGCGGGGAGCTGAGGAGGGTGAGGAAACGTCCGGGAAACCAAAGCCCCACCCAGGGCCCTGTGTCCCTCAGCAATTATGAAGAGAAAGTTGAGGGGCAAAGAAAAAATGTGACGTTTTGGCTTCCAATCTTGGTAGATTGGGAGGTCAATCCACGGAAGAGACGCCGTCACTTGAGATCTAGAAAATATATAAGTAAAAGGAACAGTCAGATTAAGCTATGGGTATGGCAGAGATCGCTCAGTTCTCACTCTGATAGACCAGCCCATCACCACATAACTAAAGAGTAAAGTCCAATGGCAAATAAATGGTGACTTTGAAAGAGTTAACTATATTTTACTCCTTCATGAATAAATGTGTCACTTACAAAGCATCAAACATGAAAATAATATATAAATTATATAAGATAAAGCATAAAATATGATGACAATATACTGTATATATACATGGTAAGCGTACACAGAGAGGAATAAAAGTGAACAAATGTGGGCAACTGAGATCGTATACTCAGATACGCGCAGGTAAACGTGGCTAGAAATAACAAAGAGGTTACCAGGCAAGGTAGGTGGTCAAAAGCTGCCGCACGAGGGGTTAATGTCAAAGTTACTGCTGTCGACCTGAATAAATATATGATTTAGTGCAACGTTAAATCAGGATGATAATATATGAGTTTGACTTTACTCCTGGTGATACGATAATTAAATTTGTAATTTAACTATAATAGAATACTGGTGAGTAATCTCTCACAGATATACAAAAAATAATAATAGTCGTAAATGAGCTATAATCACAGTTAATGAGGAACTCAAATTCACAAAACGTGTAGTGAATAAATATGGCTGAAATATTAGCTATACATGCAGTTAGTTTGAATAAATTAACAAACAACTGGAAATAAAAATCAAGACACAGAACGAAGTAGTGACTGGTAATAGCCGAAATGAGGGCTGATGAATTATAACATAAAATAAAGACGCAGAACGAAGTAGTGACTTATAATGATAAAGTATAGAATAAAATAAAGACGCAGAACGAAGTAGTGACTTATAATGATAAAGTATAGAATAAAATAAAGATTCAGAACGAAGTAGTGACTTATAATGATAAAGTATAGAATAAAATAAAGACGCAGAACGAAGTAGTGACTTATAATGATAAAGTATAGAATAAAATAAAGATTCAGAACGACGTAGTGACTTATAATAATAAAGTATAGAATAAAATAAAGATTCAGAACGAAGTAGTGACTTATAATGCTAAAGTATAGAATAAAATAAAGATTCAGAACGAAGTAGTGACTTATAATGATAAAGTATAGAATAAAATAAAGATTCAGAATGACGTAGTGACTTATAATGATAAAGTATAGAATAAACTAAAGATTCAGAACGACGTAGTGACTTATAATGATAAAGTATAGAATACAATAAAGATTCAGAACGAAGTAGTGACTTATAATGATAAAGTATAGAATAAAATAAAGATTCAGAACGACGTAGTGACTTATAATGATAAAGTATAGAATAAACTAAAGATTCAGAACGACGTAGTGACTTATAATGATAAAGTATAGAATACAATAAAGATTCAGAATGAAGTAGTGACTTATAATGATAAAGTATAGAATAAAATAAAGATTCAGAACGACGTAGTGACTTATAATGATAAAGTATAGAATAAACTAAAGATTCAGAACGAAGTAGTGACTTATAATGATAAAGTATAGAATAAACTAAAGATTCAGAACGAAGTAGTGACTTATAATGATAAAGTATAGAATAAACTAAAGATTCAGAACGACGTAGTGACTTATAATGATAAAGTATAGAATAAACTAAAGATTCAGAACAACGTAGTGACTTATAATGATAAAGTATAGAATAAACTAAAGATTCAGAACGACGTAGTGACTTATAATGATAAAGTATAGAATAAACTAAAGATTCAGAACAACGTAGTGACTTATAATGATAAAGTATAGAATAAACTAAAGATTCAGAACGACGTAGTGACTTATAATGATAAAGTATAGAATAAACTAAAGATTCAGAACGACGTAGTGACTTATAATGATAAAGTATAGAATAAACTAAAGATTCAGAACGACGTAGTGACTTATAACAGCCGAAATAAGGGCTGATAAACTATAACCTAAAATAAAGACGCAGAACGAAGTAGCGACTTATAATAGCCAAAATATAGGCTGATAAAGTATAAGAACAAATATTGACACAGAACTACGTAGTGACTTATAATAGCCGGAAATAAAGGCTGATGAACACAGGAATGTATAATATGAATTCCCAAACTGGTTGTGAAATAATATTGTTAACCGTGTAACGTAGTTGATCGAATTATTCACAAGAACTAATATAGAATAGATATCTTGAACATAAGTTAACACAACCTCAACCTTCTTGACTTTTTTCTCCTCAGACTGATTTTACTTTAAGCTAAGGGTGGTATTTGTACAAACTAACCTAGCCTAACCCAACCTGCCAAGCTTTTAACCTAACCCAAACCTAGCCTAGCCTATAGCTAGCCAATCTGCTGTTATTATTAACTCTTGTAGATATTGTATTTAGTATCCTACTGTAGCTATATATATCTGTAATTTTAGTTGTTGCTTGCACGATCTTGTAGTAACCTTTGACTGATACACTTTTTTATCTAAAAAGAGTAGGCTACTGCTTTACTAGGCTACAGCGACACCAGGGCAATCTGTTGACACAGTATATTAACCCCTTGTGTGCAGTCACACTTTATTTTTATATAATCTCTATTTGGTGAATTGTATATTAAGTTACATATTATGTTATTGTCACACAGACGTTCATATGTTGAAGGTACGGATTGAGTAAAACAATTCACTTAACATAATATGTACAATATATTATCCTTAACTAGGTTGTATTTACAATATTTACAGTACTTGAGTAAACACATATTCTCATTAGAACTGCTATATAGAACAGCAGTCCTTCAATAGTTCTTAAGACACAATAGTCACCAATCTTGACCACGGCGATCTGGCTCTATTTATACCCTGTTCCATTATTAATGTTCGCCTTGCATATTGAAAAAAAAATAACATACATAATGAATAAGTAACTAATGAACAGAATATAATGAACTGATTTGAACCCTAATTAGAAGAAATGTCCTAATACTCAAATGAATCTTTGGAACCTTTATTCTTTATACAGGATTCAAAAGTACCGTGTGAACCAAATAATACCCATGAAATGAAACAAAATCTATGGGATTCAAAAGGATCATATGGACCAAATAATATACAGGAAAGTAAACAAAACCTACTAGACCATAATTAAACACTTCAATAATCCGATATTTACTTATATGAAATATATATATAATTCGTGAAGCACACATATTTTACATTCTTCATAAAAAGTAATGTATTCAAAACAAACCCCAGTGAAACTAGAATAAAGCACTTAAACCATTACCATGAAAGGGTTAACGTAAACTAGTGAAGATAATGCAAATATTAATTATCAGATACTAAAGCTATAAAAAGTTGAGAATGTGACAGTTATATATATTTGTTTAAGGTTAGGTTATCACACCTGGTAGCCTATTTCTGCGTATTTCAATTTTATTATTTTCGGTTAGGCTATTCAACGCTGGTAGCCTATTGTTGCGTATGTCAATTTAAAAACAAAACTTTTGGTTAGGCTATCGCCCCTGGAAGCCAAATTCTGCGTATCTCAACATTTTTATTTTCGGTTAGGCTATCACCCTTGATAACCTATTTCTGTGTATTTCAACATATTTGTTTTCGGTTGAAGTGATTGAAGTGCTTTTAAAGTGAGCGAAGTGTTTTAAAGTGAGTTAAGTGTTTTAAAGTGAGTGAAGTGTTTTTTAAGTGAGTGAAGTGATCTGAACTGTCACCATGCCTCGCGCTTGTACGAACTGCGCCGGTAGGTTTGATGAGTCCATGTTTGCTACTGTCGATCTTCAAGTCTGCCGCCTCTGCCAGCAACGAGATAATTTTACAGTGAAATTAGATGAAGCCTACAAGATCAACGTCCTCACCATGAAGCAGGAATCACTCCAAGAGTTTGTAACACTCAACGTTGGAGTACCACAAACTACAATTGTCACCGCAACTCCAACAGCCACCAACGCCCCAACAATGCCAACAATTCAACGCCTGCAGTAGCCACTTCAGCTGATGGTTCCGATACTCAAGAAACAAATAGTGACTCTCTTCCCCCTCCAGACAACTTCCGTGTCATGAGGAACAACCTTTGCCCCAAGACCAGGAAACCCATACCGATTATGGAGTGTCAAAACCGTTTCCAGATACTCACAGACTCAGATGACGAAGAGGAGATAGAAGAAGTCCGGCTCGTGGGAGACTCGATGATACGTGGTCAGCTCACAGAGTTTTGCACCAGGGCACCTAAGACCAGGAAGCGTTTTTGTATCCCTGGTGGTAGTGTGGATGACGTATTTGCTGCAGTTGACGAAGAATCAAAGTTGGCCCCTGCTAATACAATGTACGTCATCCACGTTGGATCCAACGATATACATCGAACCTGGTAGGAAGATTTGCTTTTAAAGTACTGTTACGACCGGGCACTCGGGTACACTAGGGCTCTTACACAGGACTCGAGTATGGCTCGCTGCCACAACGGAAACACACGATCCCAACCCAGAGTACTGCCAGCCGAACAAAAAACGCCACTACCCTCCAGAGTTCTATCTGCTATAACGGGGTATACAAGAACTCGGTACTAGCGTTTCACACAACAGACTAATAACAAGACGGGAGTTATCTAGTCTGGTCAACAATCAAACAAAGAAGAAAGTACTACAACACTAAAGAATAGTGTTGGCCGAAGCCGAAGTAATCCACCCTTGACTAAGAACTTAAGAAGTCCTCCACCCTCTACTTCGGATCGGCACTATTACGTTACGTTAAACAATAGTCCTCGAGCATCAAGCAAGGAATCTTCTGATAAAGTTAGATGCTTCTCGAATACTCGTAAGAAGTAAGTATCGGATTTTGAACAGCAATTCAATAAGTAACACACTGGCAATTAAAGGCTTTAAATTGACATAAGAAGAATTATAAGAATAGACAATAGTAAATGGCAAACATTAAGAAGAAGTACTCCGACAATGCACTGACAATAGCCTACTAGGATTGTGCTCGTGGGCCACTAATCTCTAAAGTAGCTAAGCGTGCCACACATGAAATCAATAGTGCATAAACAATAATATACATAAGGAGAAGCTTCAATACTATGCTGTATCTGCTGGTCGAGCAAAGTCTAGCTGGGATATCTAAGGTTAGGAAACAATGGCTGAGCAAGCGGCTCGTAGCCTAGCGAGGTCCTTAAGACTGTGCGGCCAAATTACGTTAATTGACGGGATGCTCTCTTGAGAGATCCAGATCACTAGTATCTGGTTCTCTCCTGGCGATCCTCTCAAAGTCAAGCAAACGAGATAGCACAGTGTTGGGTGGCAGAGGCAAAAGCCCTCACTCGCAACACAGTGCTAAACTCTCAAGGTACACAGTCAGAAAGACCACCTAGGCTTCCCACGTCTCCGTTGCAATTGTACCGGTTCAACCAAAACCTAGTACTCATAGGAAATCACAACTCCCGAAACCCTATCCCAGTCTAGCATTACCTAAACCAGCAGAAAACAGGAACATGGATAATCGTACACAGGGAAATGCATATACGAGTGCAACAAACATCAATCAATCCTATTCTAGTTATCCCTTCCAAAATAGGCTATCTAACAGGCATATATCTCGTGAGAACTCAAGCGATAATACTTTGGCTGACTAAATCTGCACCAAAGGGATCATGGGTTAAAAAGGGACGAGAAGAGAAGAAGATAGGCTGTTCAGAGAGTAGAGAAAGTTCACATCAGTCGGAAGAATATGGATAGTTGCAAGGATATGAGAAGTCGCTCTGCCTGATGAGTTCTAAAGAATTGTGGCGAGGACCTCTCCTTTTTATACTCGGCCCTCTAGCGGCATATCGCAAACTACTAAGGACCGCCCACTGACAATCATTACGTCATATTCTCTCTCAATCTGGGATCGACAAAGGATTTCCCACGCGCTTGAGGAGGGAGGAGGGGAGGAGGGAGGAGGGAGGGAGGCCTACCTACCTCGTGGCGCGCTCACTGGCCGTCGTTACATAACTCTCTCTCTTCTCCTCATTATATATAAGTCCCACACACAATACTTATATCTAATGATAAAAAATAGAACTCGTTGACTTAGAAGAAAACAAAATACATAATTATAATACTTATAGTTCAACGGCTCACATAAACTGAGTTAGGAAACTCTACACGGACTACAGCCAAAGTTCCTGCCCTGACGATCCTAGCGAGAGTGGGGTCTGACTGAGCGTTCTGTACAGCATGCTCATACTCGGCATGCGTCACACCTCCCCCAAGATTTTACTTGCTCAACCCTGAGCTAAAATCTGACACGCAGAACCTCATCAAACCCCTCACACCCAGCGACCGCATGGCACTAAAACAACGCTGAGTTTAACACTAAAACACATCTTATAAAAAAAAAATTCACATTTCATAACTCCTCCCAACAATAGTAAAAGACATAATATCATGCTCCCAGAGCGAGCTTACAGCAGCTCAGCCGTTTGATAGTTCATGGACTACTCAAACTCTATAGGCTATGACAAACTTATACAATTATCTATAACAAAAGAAAGAGTTTTTTTATGATTTTTATATTTTAATATGTTTTTTCCGGCTGCACTATAAGGGCAGCCTATTTTTTCTTCTATACCAAACGCTCAACTCCTGCTTTACGACCCAATACGCTGGGCTACAACCGCGAGCCAACAAGCACCAAGCGCAAAATACTACTCAAACTAAAGCAGGAGGCTACCCGTGTGTCAATCTCTCCGGGATCATACACCTGTGATAGCCTACGACTGATCATCTACCCTCGATAAACAATCCGCGATCACATTGTCACATCCCGCAATATGACGGATGTCCAGGTTATACTCCTGCAACATCAAAGACCACCTGGTCAGTCTCATATTGCGATTGTGAAATTGATTTAGGAATCTCAAAGGGTGATGATCAGTGTAGATAACCACGACTGGGCCATAGGCTGGAACATACACCTCGAAGTGCCTGAGCGACAGCACAATCGCCAGTAATTCCTTTTCTATTGTAGAATAGTTCTTTTGTGCAGCATTGAACTTCTTAGAAAAGAAACTTACTGGGTGTTCCACACCTTCATTGTCTGTCTGTAGCAAGACGGCACCAGCCCCTACACCACTAGCATCTGTTGCCAGCTGAAAAGGCCTGTTAAAGTCTGGGGCCCTGAGTATCGGGTGAGTACACAGCAAATGCTTCACCAAATTAAAAGCCTTTTCACACTCAGGCGCCCACAAAAACTTTTTGTCTTTAGATAACAAATCTGTGAGAGGTGCCAACACCGTGGAGTAACCTTTTATAAAGCGTCTGTAGTAACCTATCATACCCAAGAATCTCATAATCTGCTTCTTGGTGGTTGGGTGCGGAAATTTATTGATAGCCTGTACCTTGTTCTGAGGAGGGCACACCTGTCCCCTTCCCACTACAAACCCAAGGTACTGCACAGTGGCTTTTACGAAGTCACACTTTGCCAAATTTACTACCAGACCTGCTTCACTAAGTTTCCGGAACAAGGTCTCCAGGTGCTCACAATGGCTCTCAAAGTCGTCATCATAAATGATTACATCGTCCAAGTATACGGTGCAATTTGGAATGTCCTTGACAATTTCATTCATCAGGTTCTGAATCGTTGCTGGTGCATTCTTAAGTCCGTAGGGCATAACATTACACCGGTAAGTACTCCCGTCCACCACAAAACCACATACCTCTTTAGCACGCTCGGACAAAGGTACTTGCCAGTAACCTTTTACTAAATCTACTTTAGACAAAAACCGAGCATTACCAATTTTATCAACACTATCATCAACCCGAGGAAGAGGATATGGGTTAGTTGGAGTCAAACCGTTTAGCCTACGGAAATCAATACAGAAGCGTACCTTGCCATCTGGCTTAGGCTGCAGTGTTACGGGGGAAGTCCATTTAACGGTGCCTTTCTCTATCAACCCTCTACCGAGCATATACTCCAACTCATCCCTCAGAGCGGGTAGTTTTATGGGGGGCACACGGTACGGGATTGACTTAAAGGGTAGATGGTCCCCCACGTCAACATCATGCATAGCCTGAGTAGTGAGGCCTGGGTGTTCAGCAAATACAGTGGGGTATGAACCGAGCAACTGACGGATAGCTTCAAACTGCGGCTCAGGCAAATGAGCTATAGCCTCGTCAGCCCTTAGGCTCGAGTTCCCCGCCCACTGATCCGCTGAAACATGGTGATCCCAGCTATCCTCCTCTGAAGCTTGACTGTCCCCCTCTCCTTCTCCACCACGGCCGCAACAAGCCAACACAGGGACAGTGAGAGGCTCAGAGGGGCGCCTCACATACTCTTTTATCAGGTTCACGTGACATAACTGGTTCTTTTTCCTCCGGTCTGGAGTGGCAACAAGGTAATCTAGGTCCGAAATTTTCTCCACAATTTTATAGGGTCCAGTATACTTCGCAGACAAGGGGTTACCAACCAAAGGCAACAAAATTAATACCTCTTGTCCTACAATGAACTTCCGGAGCTTCACTTTGCGATCATACCTGTCCTTCATTAAAGCTTGTGATCCTGTTAAATTCCGACCTGCCATCTCCAGACTCTTAAGCATGCGCTCACGGCTTTCAAACACATACTTTAACAAGGAACAAGGCTGCACAGTTCCTTCCCAAATTTCCCGCAGCATATTAAGGGGGCCCCTGACGCGGTGTCCAAAAATCAGCTCGTTTGGACTAAATCCCAGGCTCTCACCAGGCACTTCCCGAGCAGCAAACAGTACATACGGCAATCCAAGATCCCAATCTCTTCCGTTGTCAGCACAATAACACCTGAGCATGCTTTTAAGGGTGGCATGCCACCGCTCAAGCACCCCTTGGCTCTCAGGGTGATACGCTGACGATACCACCGCCCGTATCCCATGCTGTTGCATTGTTTGCTTAAAGAGATTGGAGGTGAAATTGGACCCCTGGTCAGACTGAATCTCCTCCGGGTACCCGTACCTTGAAAAGTACCACAACAAGTTACTGACTACCGTCTTAGCCATGCCGTTTTTCATGGGGTATGCATCGGGGTATCTAGTGGCAACATCCATGATGGTTAACAAAAATTTATTACCAGCCTTTGTGGGAGGGAGTGGACCAACCATGTCAACAACAATCTTACTAAAAGGTGGCCCAATTACAGGAATAGGGTGCAACGGAGCTTTAGGAATAACTTGGTTTGGTTTCCCGACCCGTTGACAAATATCACATGAGTTTATCCATGACTGCACATGAGACTTCATCCCCGGCCACCAAAACAACTTCCCCAAAGCCGCCACCGTTTTTCTTACCCCCAAATGTCCTGCCAGCGGTGTGTCATGCGCCAAACTCAGTAGGCTATCCCTGCACTCCCGCGGCACCACCAACTGGTCCACTACTCCGGACCCCTTTTTCCAGCTACGGTTAGGGTCTTGAAAACGCCGATAGAGGATGCCATCTAAATAAAAAAAATCTCCCGGCTGTGCATCACCGTCCTCGTCGAGCTCCACAGCTCCATTAGCACACGTTTGGAGCTCAGGGTCCTCCAGCTGCAACCGACGTATATCTGAGGGTGCCAAGCGATCTAACTGCTCCCGGAGCAATGCATGACCCTCCCCGATACTGGGCTGTGTTACGACCGGGCACTCGGGTACACTAGGGCTCTTACACAGGACTCGAGTATGGCTCGCTGCCACAACGGAAACACACGATCCCAACCCCAGAGTACTGCCAGCCGAACAAAAAACGCCACTACCCTCCAGAGTTCTATCTGCTATAACGGGGTATACAAGAACTCGGTACTAGCGTTTCACACAACAGACTAATAACAAGACGGGAGTTATCTAGTCTGGTCAACAATCAAACAAAGAAGAAAGTACTACAACACTAAAGAATAGTGTTGGCCGAAGCCGAAGTAATCCACCCTTGAACTAAGAACTTAAGAAGTCCTCCACCCTCTACTTCGGATCGGCACTATTACGTTACGTTAAACAATAGTCCTCGAGCATCAAGCAAGGAATCTTCTGATAAGTTAGATGCTTCTCGAATACTCATAAGAAGTAAGTATCGGATTTTGAACAGCAATTTAATGAATAACTCACTGGTAATTAAAGGCTTTAAATTGACATAAGAAGAATTATAAGAATAAGCAATAGGATATGGCAAACATTAAGAAGAAGTACTCCGACAATGCACTGGCAATAGCCTACTAAGATTGTGCTCGTGGGCCACTAATCTCTGAAGTAGCTAAGCGTGCCACGCATGAAATCAATAGTGCTTAAACAATAATATACATAAGGAGAAGCTTCAATACTATGCTGTATCTGCTGGTCGAGCAAAGTCTAGCTGGGATATCTAAGGTTAAGAGACAATGGCTGAGCAAGCGGCTCGTAGCCTAGCGAGGTCCTTAAGACTGTGCGGCCAAATTACGGTAATTGACGGGATGCTCTCTTGAGAGATCCAGATCACTAGTATCTGGTTCTCTCCTGGCGATCCTCTCAAAGTCAAGCAAATGAGATAGCACAGTGTTGGGTGGCACAGGCAAAAGCCCTCACTCGCAACACAGTGCTAAACTCCCACGGTACACAATCAAAAAGACCCCCTAGGCTTCCCACGTCTCCGTTGCAATTGTGCTGGTTCAACCAACCTAGCACTCATAGGAAATCACAACTCGAGGAACCCTATCCCAGTCTAGCATTACCTAAACCAGCAGAAAACAGGAACATGAATAATAGTACACAGGGAAATACATATACGAGTGCAACAAACATCAATCAATCCTATTCTAGTTAACCCTTCCAAAAATAGGCTATCTAACAGGCACTTATCTCGTGAGAACTCAAGCGATAATACTTTGGCTGACTAAATCTGCACCAAAGGGGTCATTGGTTAAAAAGGGACGAGAAGAGAAGAAAATAGGCTGTTCAGAGAGTAGAGAAAGTTCACATCAGTCGGAAGAATATCGATAGTTGCAAGGGATATGAGAGGTCGCTTTGCCTGATGAGTTCTGATCTAAAAATGGCGAGACCTCCCTTTTTATACTCGGCCCCGTAGCGAGCATAACGGCAATCATGACGTCACATTCTCTCTCTCAATCTGGGATCGACAAAGGATTCCCACGCGCTTGATGAGGGGGGAGGGAGGGGGGAAGGAGGGAGGAGGGAGTGAGGCCTACACACCTCGTGGCGCGCACACTGTCCTCCGTTACATAACTCGCTCTCTCTCATCACATCATTATATATAAGTCCCACACACAATACTTATATCTAATGATATAAAATAGAACTCGTTGACTTAGAAGAAAACAAAATACATAATGATAATACTTATAGTACAACGGTTCACATAAACTGAGTTAGGAAACTCTACACAGACTACAGCCAAAGTTCCTGCCCTGACGATCCTAGCGAGAGTGGGGCCTGACTGGGCGTTCTGTACAGCATGCTCATACTCGACATGCGTCACACCTCCCCCAAGATTTTACTTGCTCAACCCTGAGCTAAAATCTGATATACAGAACCCCATCAAACCCCTCACACCCAGCGACCGCATGGCACTAAAACAACGCTGAGTTTATCACTAAAACACATCTTATATAAAAAAAAAATTCACATTTCATAACTCCTCCCAACAATAGTAAAAGACATAATATCATGCTCCCAGAGCGAGCTTACAGCAGCTCAGCCGTTTGATAGTTCGTGGACTACTCAAACACTATAGGCTATGACAAACTTATACAATTATCTATATCAAAAAGAAAGAGTTTTTATATGATTTTTATATTTTAATATGTTTTTTTCCGGCTGCACTATAAGGGCAGCCTATTTTCTTCTATACCAAACGCTCAACAATCCTGCTTTACGACCCAATACGCTGGGCTACAACCGCGAGCCAACAAGCACCAAGCGCAAAATACTACTCAAACCAAAGCAGGAGGCTACCCGTGTGTCAATCTACCCAGGATCATATACCCCTGAACGACCACATGCAACCTCGTTGTCACAACCGGCAATATGGCTTATGTCCAGGTTATATACCAATAACCTTAGTGACCACCTGGTCAGCCTCATATTCCGATTGTGAAACTGGTCCAAGATCTCGAGAGGGTAATGATCTGGGTAAACTACACCGACCGGACCATAGGCTGGAACATAGATCTCGAAATGCCCCAGCGCATCATTGTCCTTTTCACTTTCATTCATCAGGTTCTGAAACGTTGCTAGTGCATTCTTAAGTCCGTCAGGAATAACATTGCACTGGTAGGTACTCCCGTCCACAACAAAACCACATACCTCTTTAGCACGCTCGGACAAAGTTACAAGCAACGACCACTCACGACATTCCTTATCCCTCAGACCCTTCGTCCACACGTAATCCAGCTCTGCTTGCACCATAGGCTGTCGAGCAGGATTTATACGGTAGGGAATTAAACTGAGCCTTGCACTATCTCCAGCCTGCATGTCGGATTCTACCCCGTACATCAGGCCTGGAGAAGCAACAAACATACGAAAGTACTGCCATAGCCTAGTAAGCAACTGCCTTGCACTGTCTCCACGAACAACATGCCTAGTGCCCTCCCACAACCCAGCCGAGACCGCAGCTTCTAACCTGTAGTCTCCCTCCTTCTCCACCTTCGTCCCTAGAACAGCCAGGTCATGAGAGGGACAATCAGTACCACCTGTGCAGTCACTCCCACAGTTCATTATAGCTAAGGCTTCCCCGCCGATACCGTACATGCGCACCCCCACATTCCTTGTGACGACATCTGCCTGCGCAGCATCACCGCTTTTAGCGACATGGCCAGATACAGTCGGTC
Source organism: Lithodes maja (assembly GCA_037953745.1). Taxonomy (NCBI): domain Eukaryota; kingdom Metazoa; phylum Arthropoda; class Malacostraca; order Decapoda; family Lithodidae; genus Lithodes; species Lithodes maja. The sequence continues at coordinate 27,685 of JBAKBP010024098.1, forward strand.
TGTGGTAGGGCTGTTGCATTAGACTAGAGCAGCATTGGGAGGCTATGTGACGACCGGGCACTGCGATACCACAGACGACCCTACCAATCTGCTCAATGTCCTCCTTTTGACCACCACCCTTGGCAGCCATGGGTCGACCCTGACCTGGCAACCATGCCAAGGCCTCGTCGCCCACCTTAAACCACCGAAACAACGAGGCTAACGGTCTTTTAACAGTCACATGACCTGCCTGCGGAACATCTCGCACCGCCCGAGTGGTGAGACTCAGGGGCTCGGCACGACCAGTGGGGTATGAACCGAGCTGGTGCTGGAGTGCTGCACACTGCTGCTCAGGCAGGTGCTCTAGCACTTCCACAGCCACCAGACTCGTGTCCCCCGCCCACTGCTTCGCCGAGACATGACAATCCCTACTCTCCTCCACCTGTGCCCTACTGCCCCCCTCTCCTTCTCCACCTTGGCCGCGGCAGACCAACGCAGGGACAGTAGGCTGCTCAGGTGGTTGCCTCACAAACTCCTCCAACAGGTTCACATGACATGCTTCCCCGTCCTCGTGTTTAATCTCGACAGCACCATTACCACACTTCTGAACTTCCGGATCCTCCAACTGAGCAACCCTTTTTTCTCTCTGTGTGTAACGTTGCTGCCTCTGAGTCTCTTCCGGCCCTACCTCCTCACTAGCTGTGACAGGTCCTGGGGCCTCTCCAGACTCTAACATAGGTGCCAATACTGAATCACCCAGGAGAGCCGCCGAGTCAAAACTCTTAAAACCAACTCCAGCTTTAGCCTCCTCCTGTTGATCGTTCCTCTGCTGGTCTGAAGACGGAGGACTAGGCTGTGACACTTTAGCTGCCCGAGCTCGGGTGACAGCACACGCCATGGGTTGTGCCTGGCACCGCTCGACACACTCTTGTTCTCCCCCACTCACGTCGGCCGGCCTCTCGGCAACGACTAAGGGTAGAACCTCAGAAGCGGGCATTGCAAAGTCGTTGCCGAGAAGAAGGTCGACGCCCTCCACTGGCAGTTTCTCCACAATCCCAACATCCAATTCACGTGCCACACCATCCACCTCCAACTCCAACCGCACCAGCGGGTATGACCGAGTTGCATTAATACCCTGCACCACTACCACCCGAGCCGCATTTATAGGGTAGCCAGTCAAATTGTTCATCAGAGTCTGGGAAGCACCTGTATCACGCAAGACCTCTACTCCATGCTTGCGCCCCGCCCACATCACGCAACCCCGTCCTCTATGGTCGCAAAAAACATCCTGAGCAGGGTTCGAGCCTCTCAGGTGTTTCTGCATTGGCTGTGCCTCAGCCTCTGACGAACTGCCCCGGGCAAACTCAGAAGACTTCGGAGACACACCAATGTTGCAGGCCAAAGACACAGCTGCTGTAGGTGGTTTGCTAGGACAGACTCTTGCAAAGTGCCCCTTTTCATGACAAAGATAACACTCCAACTCCCCTCTGGGCTTCCCTTGGTACTGGGAAGGGCCCGGCCCCTTCTTAAATGGGACGGTGTTAGTCTTGTGGTCAGTCTTGGTATCATAGCTCTTGTACTTGTTTGCATAATGTATATCACTAACTCGGGGGGGTGGGGTGTCACGCCCCTTGTTACCTGCCTCACTACGCTGGGCAGACCCGCACCCACGAATTAATGATAGCCGGAGGTCAGCCATCTCAGCTGCCTCCTGTAGAGTTTTAGGGTTCTTTTCTTTAATAGTTAAAGTCATATCTGCACCAGTACACTTATAAAACTGCTCGAGCAGAAACAGCTCAGTCAACTGTTCGGCCGTCTCAGCTTTCTCAGAACGTGTCCAGTTAGCAAGTGCATCTTTTAAGTCCCGGGCATGTTCAAGAAAGGTCGCCTCCCTAGTCTTCGTAACACCCCGAAACTTCAATCGATATGTTTCTGGTTGCAACTCGTATGCCCGTAGGACAGCTCTCTTCAATACTGGGTAGTCAATGCAAGACTCTAAAGGCAGTGCATCATAAGCCTTCAGACCCTTACCCGTAAGTCTTGAGGAGACCAGAGCTGCCCACTTCTCTTCAGGCCAATTATGCTCCCTACACTTCTTCTCAAAACGATTAAAAAATTCTGTGACTTCAGTTTCACTAAATGCCGGCACCAATTTGACTAAGTGAGACAAGGACTGTTCTCTTACTTGGCCCTCCCGGCCCATCCGAATCCCTGTCGACTCTGCACGAGTCTTATCTAAGTCTATTTGAGCACAATATTTCTCTGAGTCGTACCTAAGCTCAGCCTCGTGCCTCCTAGTCTCATTCTCCGCCTCAATCTCATGCCTCCTAGTCTCATTCTCCTGCCTCCTAGACTCATTCTCCTGCCTCCTAGACTCAGCCTCAATCTCCTGCTTCCTAGCCTCATTCTTCGCCTCAATCTCCTTCTCATGCCTCCTAGACTCATTCTCCATCTCCTGCTTCCTAGCCTCAATCTCAATTTTAGCAAGCTCGAGTTTAAATATCATATCAGGAGACAGGCCGGAAGAGGGAGCTGCCACTACTGAAGGAGGGGGGGCAAGAACTGGGGAACCACCATATGCACCGCCCGAGGGCACTCCAATCTTCCAATGCTCATCCCTCTGTGGGAGAGTGCTAACCTCCGGCAACTGAGTGGACGGCACTGTGGGAGTCGAGTGAGAGGGGATCTGGGGAGGAACCCCCCCAAACGCCCTCTCCTCCGAAACCCCATGTCGCCCACGCAACACCCAGGAAATCAGCTGCCCCTTGGACATCCCTCCTACATTGGATAGACCCAAAACCTTGGCTATCAGGTGCAAGCCATAAACATTCACCCCAGTCAGCCTCTCCTCCGTCACGTGGTACTGCTTACTCACAAAAAGTCTAGCATCCTCCTCACTAGTTACTAACGGCACCTCCTCACTTAGCATCTCTCGCTCCTCGTCAGTACTAGGGCCCGACATACTGAAGTTCACCAAAAAATTCTCGAGACAAAAGTGTTAAACTCCCTTATGCAAGCACTAATTACTAAATTAACTGGAGTCTCTTAAATGCTCTCCTAATTGCCTTACAAAAAAAAAATATTCTTCAATATGTACGCTAAAGTACCAACAAACAAATGTTGTACAACTCTGCAAAAAATTATACTGTTCACAAAATCCTAAGCAAGGTCGCCATTTGTTACGACCGGGGACTCGGGTACACTAGGGCTCTTACACAGGACTCGAGTATGGCTCGCTGCCACAACGGAAACACACGATCCCAACCCCAGAGTACTGCCAGCCGAACAAAAAACGCCACTACCCTCCAGAGTTCTATCTGCTATAACGGGGTATACAAGAACTCGGTACTAGCGTTTCACACAACAGACTAATAACAAGACGGGAGTTATCTAGTCTGGTCAACAATCAAACAAAGAAGAAAGTACTACAACACTAAAGAATAGTGTTGGCCGAAGCCGAAGTAATCCACCCTTGAACTAAGAACTTAAGAAGTCCTCCACCCTCTACTTCGGATCGGCACTATTACGTTACGTTAAACAATAGTCCTCGAGCATCAAGCAAGGAATCTTCTGATATGTTAGATGCTTCTCGAATACTCATAAGAAGTAAGTATCGGATTTTGAACAGCAATTTAATGAATAACTCACTGGTAATTAAAGGCTTTAAATTGACATAAGAAGAATTATAAGAATAAGCAATAGGATATGGCAAACATTAAGAAGAAGTACTCCGACAATGCACTGGCAATAGCCTACTAAGATTGTGCTCGTGGGCCACTAATCTCTGAAGTAGCTAAGCGTGCCACGCATGAAATCAATAGTGCTTAAACAATAATATACATAAGGAGAAGCTTCAATACTATGCTGTATCTGCTGGTCGAGCAAAGTCTAGCTGGGATATCTAAGGTTAAGAGACAATGGCTGAGCAAGCGGCTCGTAGCCTAGCGAGGTCCTTAAGACTGTGCGGCCAAATTACGGTAATTGACGGGATGCTCTCTTGAGAGATCCAGATCACTAGTATCTGGTTCTCTCCTGGCGATCCTCTCAAAGTCAAGCAAATGAGATAGCACAGTGTTGGGTGGCACAGGCAAAAGCCCTCACTCGCAACACAGTGCTAAACTCCCACGGTACACAATCAAAAAGACCCCCTAGGCTTCCCACGTCTCCGTTGCAATTGTGCTGGTTCAACCAACCTAGCACTCATAGGAAATCACAACTCGAGGAACCCTATCCCAGTCTAGCATTACCTAAACCAGCAGAAAACAGGAACATGAATAATAGTACACAGGGAAATACATATACGAGTGCAACAAACATCAATCAATCCTATTCTAGTTAACCCTTCCAAAAATAGGCTATCTAACAGGCACTTATCTCGTGAGAACTCAAGCGATAATACTTTGGCTGACTAAATCTGCACCAAAGGGGTCATTGGTTAAAAAGGGACGAGAAGAGAAGAAAATAGGCTGTTCAGAGAGTAGAGAAAGTTCACATCAGTCGGAAGAATATCGATAGTTGCAAGGGATATGAGAGGTCGCTTTGCCTGATGAGTTCTGATCTAAAAATGGCGAGACCTCCCTTTTTATACTCGGCCCCGTAGCGAGCATAACGGCAATCATGACGTCACATTCTCTCTCTCAATCTGGGATCGACAAAGGATTCCCACGCGCTTGATGAGGGGGGAGGGAGGGGGGAAGGAGGGAGGAGGGAGTGAGGCCTACACACCTCGTGGCGCGCACACTGTCCTCCGTTACATAACTCGCTCTCTCTCATCACATCATTATATATAAGTCCCACACACAATACTTATATCTAATGATATAAAATAGAACTCGTTGACTTAGAAGAAAACAAAATACATAATGATAATACTTATAGTACAACGGTTCACATAAACTGAGTTAGGAAACTCTACACAGACTACAGCCAAAGTTCCTGCCCTGACGATCCTAGCGAGAGTGGGGCCTGACTGGGCGTTCTGTACAGCATGCTCATACTCGACATGCGTCACAGCTGCTCCCTCTGTCTCTCTCGATGTTCATAACGTTGCTGTCGTGGAGACTCGTCATGCCCAGCCTCGTCACTCTCGATGACAGGCCCAGGGGCTACTCCAGAACTAAGTAATGGTGCTAATACTGAATCACCCAGGAGAGCCGCCGAGTCAAAACTCTTAAAACCAACTCCAGCTTTAGCCTCCTCCTGTTGATCGTTCCTCTGCTGGTCTGAAGACGGAGGACTAGGCTGTGACACTTTAGCTGCCCGAGCTCGGGTGACAGCACACGCCATGGGTTGTGCCTGGCACCGCTCGACCCACTCTCGCTCTTCCCTACTCACGTCCGCCGGCCTCTCGGCAACGACTAAGGGTAGAACCTCAGAAGCGGGCATTGCAAAGTCGTTGCCGAGAAGAAGGTCGACGCCCTCCACTGGCAGTTTCTCCACAATCCCAACATCCAATTCACGCGCCACACCATCCACCTCCAACTCCAACCGCACCAGCGGGTATGACAGAGTTGCATTAATACCCTGCACCACTACCACCCGAGCCGCATTTATAGGGTAGCCAGTCAAGTTTTTCATCAAAGTCTGGGAAGCACCTGTATCACGCAAGACCTCTACTCCATGCTTGCGCCCCGCCCACATCACGCAACCCCGTCCTCTATGGTCGCAAAAAACATCCTGAGCAGGGTTCGAGCCTCCCAGGTGCTTCTGCACTGGCTGTGCCTCAGCCTCTGACGAACTGCCCCGGGCAAACTCAGAAGACTTCAGAGACACACCAATGTTGCAGGCCAAAGACACAGCTGCTGTAGGTGGTTTGCTAGGACAGACTCTTGCAAAGTGCCCCTTTTTATGACATTGATAACACTCTAACTCCCCTTTGGGCTTCCCTTGGTACTGGGAAGGGCCCGGCCCCTTCTTAAATGGGACGGTGCTAGTCTTGTGGTCAGTCTTGGTATCATAACTCTTGTACTTGTTTGCATAAGATATATTACTAACTCGGGGGGGTGGGGCGTCACGCCCCTTGTTACCTGCCTCACTACGCTGGGCAGACCCGCACCCACGAATTAATGATAGCCGGAGGTCAGCCATCTCAGCTGCCTCCTGTAGAGTTTTTGGATTCTTTTCTTTAATAGTTAAAGTCATTTCTGCACCTGTACACTTATAAAACTGCTCGAGCAGAAACAGCTCAGTCAACTGTTCGGCCGTCTCAGCTTTCTCAGAACGTGTCCAGTTTGTAAGTGCATCTTTTAAGTCCCGGGCATGTTCAAGAAAGGTCGCCTCCCTAGTCTTTGTACCACCCCGAAACTTCAATCGATATGTTTCTGGTTGCAACTCGTATGCCCGTAGGACAGCTCTCTTCAATTCTGGGTAGTCAATGCAAGACTCTAAAGGCAGTGCATCATAAGCCTTCAGACCCTTACCCGTAAGTCTTGAGGAGACCAGAGCTGCCCACTTCTCTTCAGGCCAATTATGCTCCCTACACTTCTTCTCAAAACGATTAAAAAATTCTGTGACTTCAGTTTCACTAAATGCCGGCACCAACTTGACTAAGTGGGACAAGGACTGTTCTCTTACTTGGCCCTCACGGCCCATCCGAATCCCTGTCGACTCTGCACGAGTCTTATCTAAATCTATTTGAGCACAATATTTCTCTGAGTCGTACCTAAGCTCAGCCTCGTGCCTCCTAACCTCAGCCTCATGCCTCCTGGTCTCATCCTCCTGCCTCCTAACCTCAATCTCATGCTTCTTTGTCTCATTCTCCTGCCTCCTAGCCTCAATTTTAGCAAGCTCAAGTTTAAATATCATATCGGGAGACAGGCAGGAAGAGGGAGCTGCCACTACTGAAGGAGGGGGGGCAAGAACTGGGGAACCACCATACGCACCGCCCGAGGGCACTCCAATCTTCCAATTCTCATCCCTCTGTGGGAGAGTGCTAACCTCCGGCAACTGAGTGGACGGCACTGTGGGAGTCGAGTGAGAGGGGATCTGGGGAGGAACCCCCCCAAACGCCCTCTCCTCCGAAACCCCATGTCGCCCACGCAACACCCAGGAAATCAGCTCCCCCTTGGACATCCCTACTACACTGGATCTGCCCAAAACCTTGGCTATCAGGTGCAAGCCATAAATATCCACCCCAGTCAGCCTCCCCTCCGTCACATGGTACTGCTTACTCACAAAAAGTCTAGCATCCTCCTCACTAGTTACTAACGGCACCTCCTCAAATGGCATCTCTCGCTCCTCGTCAGTACTAGGGCACGACATACTGAAGTTCACAAAAAATTCTCGAGACAAAAGTGTTAAACTCCCTTATGTAAGCACTAATTACTAAATTAACTGGAGTCTCTTAAATGCTCTCCTAATTGCCTTACAAAAAAAAATATTCTTCAATATGTACGCTAAAGTACGAACAAACAAATGTTGTACAACTCTGCAAAAAATGATACTGTTCACAAAATCCTAAGCAAGGTCGCCATTTGTTACGACCGGGCACTCGGGTACACTAGGGCTCTTACACAGGACTCGAGTATGGCTCGCTGCCACAACGGAAACACACGATCCCAACCCCAGAGTACTGCCAGCCGAACAAAAAACGCCACTACCCTCCAGAGTTCTATCTGCTATAACGGGGTATACAAGAACTCGGTACTAGCGTTTCACACAACAGACTAATAACAAGACGGGAGTTATCTAGTCTGGTCAACAATCAAACAAAGAAGAAAGTACTACAACACTAAAGAATAGTGTTGGCCGAAGCCGAAGTAATCCACCCTTGACTAAGAACTTAAGAAGTCCTCCACCCTCTACTTCGGATCGGCACTATTACGTTACGTTAAACAATAGTCCTCGAGCATCAAGCAAGGAATCTTCTGATAAAGTTAGATGCTTCTCGAATACTCGTAAGAAGTAAGTATCGGATTTTGAACAGCAATTCAATAAGTAACACACTGGCAATTAAAGGCTTTAAATTGACATAAGAAGAATTATAAGAATAGACAATAGTAAATGGCAAACATTAAGAAGAAGTACTCCGACAATGCACTGACAATAGCCTACTAGGATTGTGCTCGTGGGCCACTAATCTCTAAAGTAGCTAAGCGTGCCACACAT
>JBAKBP010024099.1:0-35769 GCA_037953745.1 Lithodes maja
CTAGCACCATAATATCAGTACTGTCAGTGCAACGGTCTGACCGGTATGGTGGTCACAATATTGGCACAGGGTGGCACTGTACCCGTTATGGTGTGTAAGATACAGTGTATGTCAGTAGTGGGCTGTGTTGGCATCCATGGGGAGGTTCCAGCACCATAATATCAGTACTGTCAGAGTAACGGTCTGACCGGTATGGTGGTCACAATACTGGCACAGGGTGGCACTGTACCGGTTATGGTGTGTAAGATACAGTGTATGTCAGTAGTGGGCTGTGTTGGCATCCATGGGGAGGATCTAGCGCCATAATATCAGTACTGTCAGTGCAACGGTCTGACCGGTATGGTGGTCACAATATTGGCACAGGGTGGCACTGTACCGGCTATGGTGTGTAAGATACAGTGTATGTCAGTAGTGGGCTGTGTTGGCATCCATGGGGAGGGTCTAGCACCATAATATCAGTACTGTCAGTGCAACGGTCTGACCGGATGGTGGTCACAATATTGGCACAGGGTGGCACTGTACCGGGTATGGTGTGTAAGATACAGTGTAATGTCAGTAGTGGGCTGTGTTGGCATCCATGGGGAGGGTCTAGCACCATAATGTCAGTACTATCAGTGCAACGGTCTGACCGGTATGGTGGTCACAATATTGGCACAGGGTGGCACTGTACCGGTTATGATGTGTAAGATACATTATATGTCAGTAGTTGGCTGTGTTGGCATCCATGGGGAGGGTCTAGCACCATAATATCAGTACTGTCAGTGCAACGGTCTGACCGGTATGGTGGTCACAATATTGGCACAGGGTGGCACTGTACCGGTTATGGTGTGTAAGATACAGTGTATGTCAGTAGTGGGCTGTGTTGGCATCCATGGGTAGGGTCTAGCACCATAATATCAGTGCTGTCAGTGTAACGTTCTGACCGGTATGGTGGTCACAATATTGGCACAGGGTGGCACTGTACCGGTTATGGTGTGTAAGATACAGTGTATGTCAGTAGTGGGCTGTGTTGGCATCCATGGGGAGGATCTAGCACCATAATATCAGTACTGTCAGAGCAACGGTCTGACCGGTATGGTGGTCACAATATTGGCACAGGGTGGCACTGTACCGGTTATGGTGTGTAAGATACAGTGTATGTCAGTAGTGGGCTGTGTTGGCATCCATGGGGAAGATCTAGCACCATAATATCAGTACTGTCAGTGCAACGGTCTGACCGGTATGGTGGTCACAATATTGGCACAGGGTGGCACTGTACCGGTTATGGTGTGTAAGATACAGTGTATGTCAGTAGTGGGCTGTGTTGGCATCCATGGGGAGGGTCTAGCACCATAATATCAGTACTGTCAGTGCAACAGTCTGACCGGTATGGTGGTCACAATAATTATAGGCACAGGGTGGCACTGTACCGGCTATGGTGTGTAAGATACAGTGAATGTCAGTAGTGGGCTGTGTTGGCATCCATGGGGAGGGTCTAGCACCATAATATCAGTACTGTCAGTGCAACGGTCTGACCGGTATGGTGGTCACAATAATTATTGGCACAGGGTGGCACTGTACCGGTTATGGTGTGTAAGATACAGTGAATGTCAGTAGTGGGCTGTGTTGGCATCCATGGGGAGGGTCTAGCACCATAATATCAGTACTGTCAGTGCAACTTTCTGACCGGTATGGTGGTCACAATATTGGCACAGGGGGGCACTGTACCGGTTATGGTGTGTAAGATACAGTGTATGTCAGTAGTGGGCTGTGTTGGCATCCATGGGGAGGGTCTAGCACCATAATATCAGTACTGTCAGTGCAACGTTCTGACCGGTATGGTGGTCACAATATTGGCACAGGGTGGCACTGTACCGGTTATGGTGTGTAAGATATATTGTATGTCAGTAGTGGGCTGTGTTGGCATCCATGGGGAGGATCTAGCACCATAATATCAGTACTGTCCGTGCAACGGTCTGACCGGTATGGTGGTCACAATATTGGCACAGGGTGGCACTGTACCGGTTATGGTGTGCAAGATATAGTGTATGTCAGTAGTGGGCTGTGTTGGCATCCATGGGGAGGGTCTAGCACCATAATATCAGTACTGTCAGTGCAACGGTCTGACCGGTATGGTGGTCACAATATTGGCACAGGGTGGCACTGTACCCGTTATGGTGTGTAAGATACAGTGTATGTCAGTAGTGGGCTGTGTTGGCATCCATGGGGAGGGTCCAGCACCATAATATCAGTACTGTCAGAGCAACGGTCTGACCGGTATGGTGGTCACAATACTGGCACAGGGTGGCACTGTACCGGTTATGGTGTGTAAGATACAGTGTATGTCAGTAGTGGGCTGTGTTGGCATCCATGGGGAGGATCTAGCGCCATTATATCAGTACTGTCAGTGCAACGGTCTGACCGTTATGGTGGTCACAATATTGGCACAGGGTGGCACTGTACCGGCTATGGTGTGTAAGATACAGTGTATGTCAGTAGTGGGCTGTGTTGGCATCCATGGGGAGGATCTAGCACCATAATATCAGTACTGTCAGTGCAACGTTCTGACCGGTATGGTGGTCACAATATTGGCACAGGGTGGCACTGTACCGGTTATGGTGTGTAAGATACAGTGTATGTCAGTAGTGGGCTGTGTTGGCATCCATGGGGAGGGTCTAACACCATAATATCAGTACTGTCAGTGCAACGGTCTGACCGGTATGGTGGTCACAATATCGGCACAGGGTGGCACTGTACCGGTTATGGTGTGTAAGATACAGTGTATGTCAGTAGTGAGCTGTGTTGGCATCCATGGGGAGGGCCTAGCACCATAATATCAGTACAGTCAGTGCAACGGTCTGACCGGAATGGTGGTCACAATATTGGCACAAGGTGGCACTGTACTGGTAATGGTGTGTAAGATACAGTGAATGTCAGTAGTGGGCTGTGTTGGCATCCATGGGGAGGGTCAAGCACCAAAATATCATTACTGTCAGTGCAACGGTCTGACCGGTATGGTGGTCACAATATTGGCACAGGGTGGCGCTGTACCTGTTATGGTGTGTAAGATACAGTGTATATCAATAGTGGGCTGTGTTGGCATCCATAGGGAGGATCTAGCACCATAATATCAGTACTATCAGCGCAAGGGTCTTACCGGTATGATGGTCACAATATTAGCACAGGGTGGCACTGTACCGGTTATGATGTGTAAGATGCAGTGTATGTCAGTAGTGGGCTGTGTTGGCATCCATGGGGAGGGTCTAGCACCATAATATCAGTACTATCAGCGCAAGGGACTGACCGGTATGATGGTCACAATATTAGCACAGGGTGGCACTGTACCGGTTATGATGTGTAAGATACAGTGTATGTCAGTAGTGGGCTGTGTTGGCATCCATGGGGAGGATCTAGCACCATAATATCAGTACTGTCAGTACAACGTTCTGACCGGTATGGTGGTCACAATATTAGCAGAGGGTGGCACTGTACCGGTTATGGTGTGTAAGATATATTGTATGTCAGTAGTGATCTGTGTTGGCATCCATGGGGAGGGTCTAGCACCATAATATAAGTACTGTCCGTGCAACGGTCTCACCGGTATGGTGGTCACAATATTGGCACAGGGTGGCACTGTACCGGTTATGGTGTGCAAGATACAGTGTATGTCAGTAGTGGGCTGTGTTGGCATCCATGGGGAGGGTCTAGCACCATAATATCAGTACTGTCAGTGCAACGGTCTGACCGGTATGGTGGTCACAATATTGGCACAGGGTGGCACTGTACCCGTTATGGTGTGTAAGATACAGTGTATGTCAGTAGTGGGCTGTGTTGGCATCCATGGGGAGGTTCCAGCACCATAATATCAGTACTGTCAGAGTAACGGTCTGACCGGTATGGTGGTCACAATACTGGCACAAGGTGGCACTGTACCGGTTATGGTGTGTAAGATACAGTGTATGTCAGTAGTGGGCTGTGTTGGCATCCATGGGGAGGATCTAGCGCCATAATATCAGTACTGTCAGTGCAACGGTCTGACCGGTATGGTGGTCACAATATTGGCACAGGGTGGCACTGTACCGGCTATGGTGTGTAAGATACAGTGTATGTCAGTAGTGGGCTGTGTTGGCATCCATGGGGAGGGTCTAGCACCATAATATCAGTACTGTCAGTGCAACGGTCTGACCGGTATGGTGGTCACAATATTGGCACAGGGTGGCACTGTACCGGGTATGGTGTGTAAGATACAGTGCATGTCAGTAGTGGGCTGTGTTGGCATCCATGGGGAGGGTCTAGCACCATAATATCAGTACTATCAGTGCAACGGTCTGACCGGTATGGTGGTCACAATATTGGCACAGGGTGGCACTGTACCGGTTATGATGTGTAAGATACATTATATGTCAGTAGTTGGCTGTGTTGGCATCCATGGGGAGGGTCTAGCACCATAATATCAGTACTGTCAGTGCAACGGTCTGACCGGTATGGTGGTCACAATATTGGCACAGGGTGGCACTGTACCGGTTATGGTGTGTAAGATACAGTGTATGTCAGTAGTGGGCTGTGTTGGCATCCATGGGTAGGGTCTAGCACCATAATATCAGTGCTGTCAGTGTAACGTTCTGACCGGTATGGTGGTTACAATATTGGCACAGGGTGGCACTGTACAGGTTATGGTGTGTAAGATACAGTGTATGTCAGTAGTGGGCTGTGTTGGCATGCATGGGGAGGATCTAGCACCATAATATCAGTACTGTCAGAGCAACGGTCTGACCGGTATGGTGGTCACAATATTGGCACAGGGTGGCACTGTACCGGTTATGGTGTGTAAGATACAGTGTATGTCAGTAGTGGGCTGTGTTGGCATCCATGGGGAAGATCTAGCACCATAATATCAGTAATGTCAGTGCAACGGTCTGACCGGTATGGTGATCACAATATTGGCACAGGGTGGCACTGTACCGGTTATGGTGTGTAAGATACAGTGTATGTCAGTGGTGGGCTGTGTTGGCATCCATGGGGAGGATCTAGCACCATAATATCAGTACTGTCAGTGCAACGGTCTGACCGGTATGGTGGTCACAATATTGGCACAGGGTGGTACTGTACCGGTTATGGTGTGTAAGATACAGTGTATGTCAGTAGTGGGCTGTGTTGGCATCCATGGGGAGGGTCTAGCACCATAATATCAGTACTGTCAGTGCAACGGTCTGACCGGTATGGTGGTCACAATAATTATAGGCACAGGGTGGCACTGTACCGGCTATGGTGTGTAAGATACAGTGAATGTCAGTAGTGGGCTGTGTTGGCATCCATGGGGAGGGTCTAGCACCATAATATCAGTACTGTCAGTGCAACGGTCTGACCGGTATGGTGGTCACAATAATTATTGGCACAGGGTGGCACTGTACCGGTTATGGTGTGTAAGATACAGTGAATGTCAGTAGTGGGCTGTGTTGGCATCCATGGGGAGGGTCTAGCACCATAATATCAGTACTGTCAGTGCAACGTTCTGACCGGTATGGTGGTCACAATATTGGCACAGGGTGGCACTGTACCGGTTATGGTGTGTAAGATATATTGTATGTCAGTAGTGGGCTGTGTTGGCATCCATGGGGAGGATCTAGCACCATAATATCAGTACTGTCCGTGCAACGGTCTGACCGGTATGGTGGTCACAATATTGGCACAGGGTGGCACTGTACCGGTTATGGTGTGCAAGATATAGTGTATGTCAGTAGTGGGCTGTGTTGGCATCCATGGGGAGGGTCTAGCACCATAATATCAGTACTGTCAGTGCAACGGTCTGACCGGTATGGTGGTCACAATATTGGCACAGGGTGGCACTGTACCCGTTATGGTGTGTAAGATACAGTGTATGTCAGTAGTGGGCTGTGTTGGCATCCATGGGGAGGGTCCAGCACCATAATATCAGTACTGTCAGAGCAACGGTCTGACCGGTATGGTGGTCACAATACTGGCACAGGGTGGCACTGTACCGGTTATGGTGTGTAAGATACAGTGTATGTCAGTAGTGGGCTGTGTTGGCATCCATGGGGAGGATCTAGCGCCATTATATCAGTACTGTCAGTGCAACGGTCTGACCGTTATGGTGGTCACAATATTGGCACAGGGTGGCACTGTACCGGCTATGGTGTGTAAGATACAGTGTATGTCAGTAGTGGGCTGTGTTGGCATCCATGGGGAGGATCTAGCACCATAATATCAGTACTGTCAGTGCAACGTTCTGACCGGTATGGTGGTCACAATATTGGCACAGGGTGGCACTGTACCGGTTATGGTGTGTAAGATACAGTGTATGTCAGTAGTGGGCTGTGTTGGCATCCATGGGGAGGGTCTAACACCATAATATCAGTACTGTCAGTGCAACGGTCTGACCGGTATGGTGGTCACAATATCGGCACAGGGTGGCACTGTACCGGTTATGGTGTGTAAGATACAGTGTATGTCAGTAGTGAGCTGTGTTGGCATCCATGGGGAGGGCCTAGCACCATAATATCAGTACAGTCAGTGCAACGGTCTGACCGGAATGGTGGTCACAATATTGGCACAAGGTGGCACTGTACTGGTAATGGTGTGTAAGATACAGTGAATGTCAGTAGTGGGCTGTGTTGGCATCCATGGGGAGGGTCAAGCACCAAAATATCATTACTGTCAGTGCAACGGTCTGACCGGTATGGTGGTCACAATATTGGCACAGGGTGGCGCTGTACCTGTTATGGTGTGTAAGATACAGTGTATATCAATAGTGGGCTGTGTTGGCATCCATAGGGAGGATCTAGCACCATAATATCAGTACTATCAGCGCAAGGGTCTTACCGGTATGATGGTCACAATATTAGCACAGGGTGGCACTGTACCGGTTATGATGTGTAAGATGCAGTGTATGTCAGTAGTGGGCTGTGTTGGCATCCATGGGGAGGGTCTAGCACCATAATATCAGTACTATCAGCGCAAGGGACTGACCGGTATGATGGTCACAATATTAGCACAGGGTGGCACTGTACCGGTTATGATGTGTAAGATACAGTGTATGTCAGTAGTGGGCTGTGTTGGCATCCATGGGGAGGGTCTAGCACCATAATATCAGTACTGTCAGTGCAACGGTCTGACCGGTATGGTGGTCACAATATTGGCACAGGGTGGCACTGTACCGGTTATGGTGTGTAAGATACAGTGTATGTCAGTAGTGGGCTGTGTTGGCATCCATGGGGAGGGTCTAGCACTCTAGCACCATAATATCAGTTCTGTCAGTGCAACGGTCTGACCGGTATGGTGGTCACAATATTGGCACAGGGTGGCACTGTACCGGTTATGGTTTGTAAGATACAGTGTATGTCAGTAGTGGGCTGTGTTGGCATCCATGGGGAGGGTCTAGCACCATAATATCAGTACTGTCAGTGCAATGTTCTGACCGTTATGATGGTCACAATATTGGCACAGGGTGGCACTGTACCGGTTATGGTGTGTAAGATACAGTGTATGTCAGTAGTGGGCTGTGTTGGCATCCATGGGGAGGATCTAGCACCATAATATCAGTACTGTCAGTACAACGTTCTGACCGGTATGGTGGTCACAATATTAGCAGAGGGTGGCACTGTACCGGTTATGGTGTGTAAGATATATTGTATGTCAGTAGTGATCTGTGTTGGCATCCATGGGGAGGGTCTAGCACCATAATATAAGTACTGTCCGTGCAACGGTCTCACCGGTATGGTGGTCACAATATTGGCACAGGGTGGCACTGTACCGGTTATGGTGTGCAAGATACAGTGTATGTCAGTAGTGGGCTGTGTTGGCATCCATGGGGAGGGTCTAGCACCATAATATCAGTACTGTCAGTGCAACGGTCTGACCGGTATGGTGGTCACAATATTGGCACAGGGTGGCACTGTACCCGTTATGGTGTGTAAGATACAGTGTATGTCAGTAGTGGGCTGTGTTGGCATCCATGGGGAGGTTCCAGCACCATAATATCAGTACTGTCAGAGTAACGGTCTGACCGGTATGGTGGTCACAATACTGGCACAAGGTGGCACTGTACCGGTTATGGTGTGTAAGATACAGTGTATGTCAGTAGTGGGCTGTGTTGGCATCCATGGGGAGGATCTAGCGCCATAATATCAGTACTGTCAGTGCAACGGTCTGACCGGTATGGTGGTCACAATATTGGCACAGGGTGGCACTGTACCGGCTATGGTGTGTAAGATACAGTGTATGTCAGTAGTGGGCTGTGTTGGCATCCATGGGGAGGGTCTAGCACCATAATATCAGTACTGTCAGTGCAACGGTCTGACCGGTATGGTGGTCACAATATTGGCACAGGGTGGCACTGTACCGGGTATGGTGTGTAAGATACAGTGCATGTCAGTAGTGGGCTGTGTTGGCATCCATGGGGAGGGTCTAGCACCATAATATCAGTACTATCAGTGCAACGGTCTGACCGGTATGGTGGTCACAATATTGGCACAGGGTGGCACTGTACCGGTTATGATGTGTAAGATACATTATATGTCAGTAGTTGGCTGTGTTGGCATCCATGGGGAGGGTCTAGCACCATAATATCAGTACTGTCAGTGCAACGGTCTGACCGGTATGGTGGTCACAATATTGGCACAGGGTGGCACTGTACAGGTTATGGTGTGTAAGATACAGTGTATGTCAGTAGTGGGCTGTGTTGGCATCCATGGGTAGGGTCTAGCACCATAATATCAGTGCTGTCAGTGTAACGTTCTGACCGGTATGGTGGTTACAATATTGGCACAGGGTGGCACTGTACAGGTTATGGTGTGTAAGATACAGTGTATGTCAGTAGTGGGCTGTGTTGGCATGCATGGGGAGGATCTAGCACCATAATATCAGTACTGTCAGAGCAACGGTCTGACCGGTATGGTGGTCACAATATTGGCACAGGGTGGCACTGTACCGGTTATGGTGTGTAAGATACAGTGTATGTCAGTAGTGGGCTGTGTTGGCATCCATGGGGAAGATCTAGCACCATAATATCAGTAATGTCAGTGCAACGGTCTGACCGGTATGGTGATCACAATATTGGCACAGGGTGGCACTGTACCGGTTATGGTGTGTAAGATACAGTGTATGTCAGTGGTGGGCTGTGTTGGCATCCATGGGGAGGATCTAGCACCATAATATCAGTACTGTCAGTGCAACGGTCTGACCGGTATGGTGGTCACAATATTGGCACAGGGTGGTACTGTACCGGTTATGGTGTGTAAGATACAGTGTATGTCAGTAGTGGGCTGTGTTGGCATCCATGGGGAGGGTCTAGCACCATAATATCAGTACTGTCAGTGCAACGGTCTGACCGGTATGGTGGTCACAATAATTATAGGCACAGGGTGGCACTGTACCGGCTATGGTGTGTAAGATACAGTGAATGTCAGTAGTGGGCTGTGTTGGCATCCATGGGGAGGGTCTAGCACCATAATATCAGTACTGTCAGTGCAACGGTCTGACCGGTATGGTGGTCACAATAATTATTGGCACAGGGTGGCACTGTACCGGTTATGGTGTGTAAGATACAGTGAATGTCAGTAGTGGGCTGTGTTGGCATCCATGGGGAGGGTCTAGCACCATAATATCAGTACTGTCAGTGCAACTTTCTGACCGGTATGGTGGTCACAATATTGGCACAGGGGGGCACTGTACCGGTTATGGTGTGTAAGATACAGTGTATGTCAGTAGTTGGCTGTGTTGGCATCCATGGGGAGGGTCTAGCACCATAATATCAGTACTGTCAGTGCAACGTTCTGACCGGTATGGTGGTCACAATATTGGCACACGGTGGCAGACACATAAACGACGGAAAAGGTTTCAAAATCGGGAGTGAATGCCCTAAAGTCGCCAAAGTAATGAAGCGATTTTTTTTTTTTTTTTTTTTTCTATATTCCAACTACTCCCTCTCGGGCATAGGCTGAGAGCCTGTACATTCCACCGCTCAACAAGGTGAAGCCCGTGAGGTCTTGTTCCAGTCTGGGGAGTGAGACATGTGAAGCATACTTCATGGCTCGAAGCAGCTCCATCTCTGAAGCGGCTGGTTGCTTCGCTCAAGCGCTTCACCGTCTCACCCTCCAGACTCAGACCCTCACTCTCAGAACGCCACCTATTGAGCAGTGAACTCACTAAGCATTGTCCCCCTGTAACATATTTTGAATATGGGAATATTCATACAGTGTTATTTAATCAGGGAACAATGAGGGTATTTTTTTGGCATTTCGGTGGGCTTTGTGGTAATGCACTGATACTAGGTACAGCACAAATTCAATCCCAATAATATCTTCCCATTGACATATCGGGATTTGAACCCGGGTCCATTGGATTACCAATGTTTTAATATATCAAAGCTAATGGGGCTAAAGATGAGGGAGAAGGGATTTCAGCCCCCCCCCCCACCTCTTCCCTGTATTGGTTACTAGGTAGGGAGTTTGTGGTAGTTGAGGTATAGAGTGGTAGCATCGTGTGGTAGTAGCTAGTGGTTGTTTGTAAGGTATAGAGGTATCTTGCACTAAGGTGTTGTGGTAGGTAGAGAGAGTGTATGGTAGTAACTTCATATAGTGTGGTAGTTGACGTATATAGTGGTAGGTGTGGTAGTAGTCGTTGTTAGTGAGGTATAGAAGAATCATGTACTTAAGGGATGTTGTTGTTGTTGTTGTTGTTGTTAATATTAAAGGGCCTTCGGGTGGATGCCACCTGCTTGGCCCTAGAAGACTAACCGTCAGTGGGACCCTATACTATGTCGGCAACATGTGTCGCCAAGAGGAAGACAAATAAGGCACGAGAGAGCTGAGAACACACATCCGCATCCCGGACACCGTGGCCTAACAATAGCCCTAAGCTGAACCCCCGAGACGACAAACGGCGAACCGAGTCCCTAAGTTTGACCCTGTGACTATAGAACCGCGGACACACCTCCACCAGATGCTCAGGGGTTTCGGGCTGTCCACACCAGCGACAGTCCGGGCACCGTATCATGCGGAGTCGGAACAGGTGTGCTGACAGCGCAGTGTGTCCAATACGCAGCCTGGCCAGCGAGACATCGAGTTTCCGCAGGGGGTGTCGACTCCAAGGCTGGGGGCACGAATCCCACCGGTATCTCCCCATGGTCGTCTGTAGCAACAGCACCCGTAGCTCCCTGTCCCAAAGTCCGCGACTAGCCCGCCCGACAACCCGGGCATGTGTCCTTGCATCCATGTCAACCGACTCAACCTCTACCGAAGTGTGCGCCAGCTTCGCCGCAGCATCAGCCACCGTGTCGCCACGAATGCCCGAGTGCGCAGGAACCCACTGGAGGACCACTTCCCACGGGTGACCTAAAAAGTGACCCAGCAACTCCTGGATGGCGAAGACAAGACGAGGATATGTAGCCGGGCGGGCCGCAAGGAGCAGATGGAGGGAGGCCTGGGAATCCGAGTACAAGACGACCCGTTGAGGCCGAATATGACACCGCACAAACTCCAGGGCTCGAATGGCAAACAGTTCCGCCGCTATGATGGGATGGTGCCCAGACAACCTCCAGGTCTGGCAGAGGGAGAGGTCCTCGTAGTAGACAGCCGCGGATGAGGAGGCCGGAGGAACGCAGGAACCATCCGTGAAGACACCGAAGTGCCCCTGATAACACGACCCCACCAGCTCAGCAAAATAGGCCCGGGCAAGTCCAGCATCCATCGACATCCGGGAACCTTCATGGAAGGTAACCCGGATGCGAGGAGTGAGATCAACCCACGGCGGGACCGGAGACACAGAGGGGGTCGGGGAGGGAGAGGGAGGGTCCACAGCTATCTGCCGATAGTGGAGGAGGCTCCTCACCAGGAAAGGCTGACACCGTTTCACAGGCCACGATGGCGCATTCCTGGAGACCCCTGACGAAGCATGCAGGCCCGACAACGGGTGATGCCCAGGAAGAGTAGCAACTCGCCTTTGAGGGATGTTTACCTCAGCGACTGTATAGAGCTGCACAGGGTTGCCATATAGCAAACATCGCTAGATTACTGCTAGTAGAAGGTCTCTACAATCTCGCTAGAATTTACCACTTGCTAGTTTCAGGCTATAAGGAAGTTGGAGCCGTAAACATTGCTATTAAACCTTAATGCAATAATAATGTAGGTTTCTGATGGCTAAAAAGTATGTTGCATTGGGTTTTATGTATTTATATATGTAGTACAACCCTTATTTTAGCCGGTAAATCTGCTTAATATCGATGTCTACAGCTCCAACTTCCTTATAGAACGAAACTCGCAAGTGGTCAATTGTGTGTAAAGGGGCCCTCACACAGTCAGGAGTGCGAGCTAGAGTCACGAGGAGTAGGGGTCAATTTGGACTCGCGGGCCTATTCACGGTGAAAATCGATGACTCCTAGTGACTCTTAGCCACTCCTGTTAGACTCCCACTAGCTCGCACTCCTGACTGTGTGAGGGCCCCTTAACTGATGATGATGGCTGGAGTAAAGTAGGAGAGTAGAGTAATTGGAAGAGGAAGAATAAGTTGAGAAGTGAGAAGTAAAGTTAAAGATAAAAAGTTCTCGGGCACGACCAAGTTTACTAATTATTAACCCCTTCTTTACCAGCGACGTCTTCCTAATTGTATTATAGCTATATTCAGACGATTTTGTGCAGTTTGAGAAGGATCTGTGGTAGTAAAAATGGTCAAGTGATATAGTTCGAAGCTTGTTAACCCTTTGAGTACCAGCGACGTGTACTATATTTTAGTATAGCTATATGTATACGATATTATGCAGCTTAGGAGGAATCTGCGGTAGTTAAAATGGTTGGTTTAGATAGTTTGAACCCTTAATATATTCACCTCTTTACCTGAGAGAGAGAGAGAGAGAGAGAGAGAGAGAGAGAGAGAGAGAGAGAGAGAGAGAGAGAGAGAGATGGAGGAGCGGAAACTGAAGTGGGAGGGGCTCAGGTTGTTCGTGAGAAGAGAGGAGGGGAGGGAATAGAGAGAAGAAGAAGACGAAGAAGACGAAGAAGGAATATGAAGGAAAATTACAATGGCATGAAAATAGGAGACAGAGAGAAGAGAAGAAACAGAGAGAGAGAGAGAGAGAGAGAGAGAGAGAGAGAAAAAAAAAGTAGTAAAACAACAGGAAAAGGGGATAGGCTGGACTGGAGAAGATGAATTAAGTCAAAGCCAGGGATTGAACACCAAGAGAGCAGAGAATGCAGATCGAAATTAAGGCGAAGAACTAGTGGAAGACAGAAAGGGGAAAGAAATCAGAGAATGCAACAAGGAGAAGAGAAGCAAAAGCCAAGAGAAAACATAACACGGAGAATACAGACTGAGGAAGAACGAAAACGGAGATACGAATACAGACTAAGGAAGAACGAGGACTCTTGAAGCTCTCTCGGTTCTACTCAAGAGCTCTCCAATAAGAGCAGCGATAACTGAGTTCCCGTTTATACAAGGAAGGTGTGAGTGAGGCTAGTGTTTAGCC
The DNA here is from genome assembly GCA_037953745.1 of Lithodes maja. Taxonomy (NCBI): domain Eukaryota; kingdom Metazoa; phylum Arthropoda; class Malacostraca; order Decapoda; family Lithodidae; genus Lithodes; species Lithodes maja. Next base: position 13,457 of record JBAKBP010024099.1, read on the forward strand.
ATACATAGAGTAATATATATATATATATATATATATATATATATATATATATATATATATAGTGTACGTAATTACTTCTACCCATTTATCTCTTCATGGCGAGCGATAGCGAGCAAGCAAGTTAGGAGGAACCGGCCATTGGCAGGGACATTATTCTACCGGAAAATATTCAACTTGTCTTCTTTTATTTATTTTATTTATTTTATTTTGACTTGATAGAGGTCCAGGGAGCAAACTAAAAAAAAAATCCATTATTATTAGGGGTTCGACCCCTACGGGGAACCCCTATTGTAATCATTAAACCCGGTTTTTCATCCAAATTCTTCTTACACGCCGGTTTCGACGCAATAACTCCAGAACCGCTTTTTGGATCGGGATCAAACTTTCACAGGAGGTGCGTTTTTGTATTGGGCAACTTTTGATATGCTAAACATCCAGCATGGCGGCCAAACAGGTCCGTGGCAGCCGATTTCCCGAAAAACTTGACGCCTAAATACAGTCTCTCCCACTCATAGGAAACGACTGGGCTTTGGCATACGGACTCCACTGCTAATCCTCCGCAAATGTTATAGAGAAGGTTTTGCTTTTGCATGTGGGTTTTTTTTTCCGTAATATAGCTCTACATCTAGCGATAATATGTAGCACTACAACTGGCAACACTGCCTACAACCACCTTCTCATCGCCAATGATTATGCTCTGAGTTTTTTTTTTTTTTTTTTTTTTAAAAAGACCTCCGTCTACGTATTGTGAAAAACCTGTTATCCTCCGGCAAATTGTGGGGTTGAGTGAGTGAAGGGGGGGGACAGTGAATGAAGGAGGATGCATGTTTTTCATAATACGTGTTGCTAGCCCCAAACGCGCGAGCAACTGTGGCTTTCAACCATCCGACACATCCCCTTTTATTAATGTGCATCACACATGTTACATACAAATAAAGTTTATGTTTTGTTTTACCCTACTGTGGAAAGACTATGGATACACCACTCCTGCCGGGGCCTCACGCAGTGGCATGACCCAGTCCTGTCGAACTGAGCTCATGACGCTGGTGGCATTGCCCCGGAGGATAGCCATCCCTAGTCTTTGCTTGAGCCAGAGGGTTTCCCGGGGTTCTCCTGAAACTTCTCTGATTTTACGGCCTATTTCATTCACCATCTTAAGGGTGGTAGGACCGAAGACTTCTGAAGTTTCGAATGCCAGGGGCTCGAACTGATGAATTCTGGCGATGGCTTGATATTTTTCTCGCTTTTTATTTTCTGCTATCCGGGCGGCTTCACCTGCTTCGTCGGCGTTTCTGGCGGCGTTGGTTGTGGAGAAAGTGTCAACACATGTGGCATCCCACACGAGGCACTGGCCATTCTTGTAAGGGAAAGTGGTCATCCCATCTGGCCGTTTGCCGTCTTCTCTGTGAAGTCCATGTGGTTCGAGGATTGATGCACAGTTAGCACTCTGCAGGGCCCGTTTTATGACATCATTTAGTGCAGAGTGTCTTGGCAGGCGGCCTGCGTTGTAATTACATGACAAGGCATGGTGACCTTGAGCATCCATCCTCCCATCACACTTGCAAGTGTGTGGGTGACAAACTGCCGCACCCACTCTGAGCGCGATGGCGACCCGGAGCGCTTCAGCATCCAAGTGAGTTCCAAGAGGTGGGATGGGGATGGCGTGTAACCACAAGCCACTCTCCGAACGGGCGGCTGCCTGGAGGCGTGCTTTTGCAACCTGGTCTGCATTGGTTAGGAGATTTTCTTGAGTTTTCTTCGCCGAGATGGTATCCCACGCTTTCTGCTTGCTCCTGGAGGTACCCTGAGGCTCCTCCTCTACTCCTGTACTTCCCTTCCAGGTGTTAATCGCTGCTGTTACGTCCCCATTAAGTGTCATTCCGGGTTTAGAATAAAGGATGGACAATACGAGGTCGTTGGTCGCGATGAGGGAAGAGATAAAGGCTGGGGAGGCAATATCCGAGGCTCTCCGTATGCCCAAGCCCCCGAGGCGGACAGGAAGGGTGGCTTGTGTCCAGGCCCGTTCTTTAAATTCCACGTTGGTGATGCTGGTCACTGCTTCTCGGATTATGCTGTCTAATTCTTGGAGGCCGCCATTGTTCGTGTAAGTCATCGATGTGCGCAGGAGGTATTGGAGTTTTGGGATGGAGAAACAGTTCTTGAGCAGGGCCAGAGCTGAGTGGGCATCGATGTGTATCAGGCGACTCACGAGACGTTGAAGCTCCTCCTTTTTAACTTGAAGTGCTGGTGGGATTGCTGCCAGAGTTAGTGGGGAACCTAATAGGGTTTGCTGGTGCTCCTGAAGGATCTTTACATCTGGCAATATGTTTCGGAACAGGGCCTGAGTCTCTTCTCCTTGTTCACGTGTGTGGTTGAGGAGAACAAGTTCACATTTGGTGTCATTTATCACTAGCCCGGCCTGGCCGAGGTCAGTTATGATGTTATTTAGGTCGGTTAGAACGTTCTTTACTGACCCACCCAAGGTTGCATCGTCCAGGTACCATACATTCAGCTCTGACCTTACTTTGTTAGCTGCTGCATCCACCCCTATTGAGAAAAGAGCAGGACCACCTGGATCTCCCTGCTGTAACCCGGTCTCTGATGGGATTACCGTCTCGCCAAAAATCAGGATTGAAGGTTTGGAATAAGCCTGCCAAAGTAGGGGGTACAGAGTGGGGATGTGTTCTTGAGCTGCACGGAGGAAGACATCCCTGTGAATGCTGTTGAATGCGTTCCGCATGTCAATCTTTGTATTTGCTTATCTTATCCTGTGTATAAATGTAATACTTACGCATGTTTCTATTAAATAATGACATTAAGCAGGATTCATGATTTAAATACAAGGCTAGATATTTATCGGAAGTACGTATTTACCTTCGGAAAGCTAAAATATAATGTTTACACATATGGGATAGGGAGGAGGGAGGGAGGTATAAGAGGTGGACGATGGAAGGGAAGAGAACCCCGATATACGAGATACATAGCTTCATATGCGCGTATTGATCACTGTCATGCTATTATGTATGCATACAGAAGTAGCAGGACACATATGTCAAGAGTGAACACCAATAACTTAATCCATGCACAGTAAAAAAGACGGAAATAATATCGTACATACGAAGTGATGGAATGGGTATGGGGGGAGTGTGTATGACAGTTCGTCGCTAGAGAGGCGTGTGTGTGCTTGTGTGATGGTCTTGTGTAACTATGTGTGTGCTTGTTTGAGTGTTGCTATAGGCTACGCATTAGTTATCTCTCTCTCTCTCTTATTTATCGCTGTCTTCCTTACGATTACGACATACTGTACTAGTGCATGAGAACAGGAAATAGGGAGCCTCGCTCTCTCTCTCACAAATGAGAACATAAGTAAACAGGAGTCTGCAGAGAGCCGATTGGCTATAGGACTCGGTAGCCTATTCCACATATCTACAACTCTGTTACTAAACGAATAGTGGCAGATCCCTTACACACCCAGTCTCTCTCTGTCGCTCGTTTGTTTGCACTCCGGTACAAATGAGGCAGATCCCTTACAAGATAAACATGGGAATCTGCAGAGACAAGTGGCCCACAAAAGGCAGATCCCTTTCACATCCAACCCATTTTGTCCATAATAATGACTATCTGATTTTATCTTGAAATTCTCTATTGTTCTTGATCCCACTATAGCACTAGGTAGCCTATTTCACATATCTACGACTCTGTTACGAGAGAGGCAGATCCCTTACACAGCCAATCTCTCTCTCTTATTTGCACACTGGTACACAGGAGGCAGATCCTTACACATGCTACCAAGATGAAAATGGGAGTCTGCAGAGAGCCAATTGGCCCACACACGGCAGATCCCTTTCACACCCAATCCATCTCGTCTTATCAAATTTTATGTTGAAGCTCTATTGTTATTGATCCCACTATAGCACTTGGTAGCCTATTCCACATATCTACAACTCTTTTACCAAGCGAGTAGAGGCAGATCCCTTACACAGCCAATATCTTTCTCTCTCGCTCTTGTTTGTTTGCACACCGGTACAAATGAGGCAGATCCCTTACACATGCAACCAAGATGAAAATGGGAGTCTGCAGAGAGCCAAGTGGCCCACATAAGGCAGGTCCCTTTCACACTCAACCCATCTCATAAACGTTACCTGTTATTTACACTACTTACTATACACCCATGTTATCATATACCTGCAACCAAAACACAATTGTACGAAATAGGAACATAAGAAAATGGGAGTCTGTAGATAGCCAATTGGCCCACACAAGACAGATCCTTTTCACACCCAACCCATCTCATAAAAACTCTCTCATTTATCTGTCTTCCTTACATTTATGACATCCTAGTCTCTCTCTCTCTCACAAATGAGAACATAAGAAAACCGGAGTCTGCAGAGAGCCGATTGGCCCACACATGTCAGATCCCTTTCACACCCAACCCATCCCGCGCTCTCTCTCTCTCTCTCATATTTATCGCTATCTTCCTTACGTTTACGACATCCTATTCTCTCACCATACTCCCTCTCTCTCCTTCACAAATGAGAAAATAAAAAAAGTAAGAAAACGGGAGTCTCCAGAGCCGATTGACCTACACATGGCAGATCCCTTTCACACCCAACCCATCTCGTTCTATCTAATTTCAAGTTGAAGCTCTATTGTTCTTGATCCCATTATAGCACTCGGTAGCCTATTCCACATATCTACAACTCTGTTACTAAACGGATAGAGGCAGATCCCTTTTACAGCCAATCTCTCCCTCTCTCGCTCTTGTTTGTTTGCATAATCTGCTCCTTCTGTAGTTTCTGCATGCCCGATAAGTTAAATGATCTTTTGATATCTGTGACACAGCATTTGTATCCAACACAATACCCTGCTTGCAAAACCGTCGAACCCCGGACAACGTTGCTTGCAACTTTAATTATTATTATTATTATTATTATTATTATTATTATTATTATTAATGTTTTTTTTTCTTCGTTGCCCTAATTATGTTATGGTAAAGTAGAATGGCGTTCTATGGTGGCCAACGTTCAAGTGGATACGCCACTTCGGTAGGTGGGTATAGGTAAGGTATATTATGTTCTGGGTGTGGTGTCCCAAGTTTGAATCCCGGGAGGACCATATGCTTTCATTAGCTTATTCAAGTACATTGGGGTTTGTAATTGATGATTAATGTTAAGAATGGGGTGCTACTTATCATGAAACAAAATCTCATAGAAAGTTCAGACGATGTTATCAGTTGGCTATAGTGTTGTGGCTGTTATCTATCCTATCTCTCTGTGGCAGTGGACGTATACTTTCTCTTATTATATAACCACTCTCACTTTAGGCCTTTCCCTTTCATTTGGGATGCTTGGCGACTGTGAAATTATTGAAATAGTTGCAGTACTGTACTTCTTAAGGATTATGGTGGGCTGAGAAAGTAGTTGATATATTCGCTCCATATTAATTTTGTGATCTGAATGGATAAACAAAATATGAAATTTAGCTACCTAGAGTACGTAACACCCGTCTTGCAACACAATCCCATCCCTACTCTGTGCAACTCTCCAACCCAAGAGTGAAACGATATTCCCAATCTTTCTTCTAATCAACAGGTGAGCTCTGGAACTCGTCCTGAATCCATGTTTCCTTCATCCTATGACTTACATTGCTTCAAATTCCGTGTGTCCAGGCATTTTGGCTTGTACATTCCTTGATTTAGGCCGTCACTTTCAACTCTGGGGGAGGCACTCGTCACAGGCAGTACTGCATGTTGTCTCCTTTATCCACATAAAAAAAAATATATATATATATATACTGTGTATATATATATATATATATATATATATATATATATATATATACACAGTATATATATATATATATAATTATATATATACAAAATAAAGAAAAGATAAATAAATAAATCTATCTATCTATCTATAATCTATATGCTCAGGCCCAATCCCCATTTTGGGGGTAGCCGACTCAAGACAGAGCAAGAATAGGGAAAACACAAAAACAACATAAAACAACAAATAAACACAGATAAAAAGCACAAACTCACACACATCCAGGTCACCCAGGAGAAGACCCAGAGACCAGGGTCACCAAGGTCGCTCCAGCACTCCCCCGACCACCCGGAGAGGTTCCGATCTCGGCAGGCAGACATGCAGCGGAGCCAAAGCCACAAGCCCTCCCACCACACTTCCAGGCGCACCCTTCATATTAATCGTCTCCCCGGGCCAGGCGCCTGATGGACTATTATCTAGTCCAACTTGCGCCCGACCCCTTACTCCAAATGACCACACGTTCACTCAACTATTCACTAGCATTCTCCATTCACTCCTGTCCACCACCACTTCCCCTGCCTGATCTATAGTCATTCCTCTATCATCCAAAGCTTTTCTTACACAGTCTCTCCATCTCAATGGGGGTCTTCCTGCCCTTCTATCTCCCCTTGTACCTGACTCACATATTCTCTTTGTAAGCCTTTCATCTCCCATTCGTTCAACATGACCATACCAGCTCAGCACCCTTCTGTCCACTCTGGCTGACAAATGTTCCTGCTGCCCCACTCTCCTACATATCTCTTCATTCCTCAATCTGTCTCTACGAGTAACTCCACACATACTCCTCAAGCAGCTCATCTCCATCACATCCAGCCCTCTTTTCTCCTTTTTCTTCAGAGCCCATGTCTCAGCCCCATACATCACTGTTGGCACAACAATTCCTTGATACAGTGCACTTTTTACTTTCACTCCGAGATTTCTCGTCTTCCACATACTTCCCATTGCTCCGAAAACCTTCCTTCCTTCACACACTCTCTGTTTTACCTCCATTTCCATACCTCCACTCCTGCTTATCGTTCCTCCTAGATATTTAAAACACTCTACTTGTTTCAATATTTCCCCATCCAGCCTCACATCTAGATTCACCCTATGCTCTCCCCTATTACACACCATTACTTTACTTTTATTGACGTTCACCTTCAGTTTCCTCCTTCCACAAACCACACCAAACTCTTTGACTACCCGCTGCAGTTTCTCATCAGAATCCGCCACCAAATAAATAAATAAAGTATGTTAATTATAAATAACATACGAAGGTCCAGTTCAATTTTTCTCTGCTGTAGCAACCCAACCTCGTTTACCTGAGTCGCCAGTTACAAGCACTTCCGGCGCCAGTAAGCTGGGGAAGTAGGTGTGACGTAATATCTATAAAGGGATCGCTTGTGGCACAATGGAGGCGAACCTATTGTGGTGTGGGGAGATTGTTACCAAACCGTGACTAGACTATTGATATTTTGAGCAAGTGGACCAGTATTTACAGTCTCTCTCTCTCTCTCTCTCTCTCTCTCTCTGTATGTATGTGTGTGTGTGTTTGTGTGTGTGTTTAGTAGCTTTGAACCTAAGGACAATGCTCTCAGTTTCCTGTAACTCATTTGCCTTGAATAGTTCATTGCAGGGTTGGCCATTCACCAAGAGTTACAGTTACATAGAGTTACATGTATACTACACAGACTGCACATACCTTGCGGCCCCTACTGGGTAGTCAAGATTAAATTCTAACAAAATATGCTACTAGGTGGAATTTAAGGCTAGCAAAGCAGAAGGCTCTCTCCGCGTGAATTAGCCGATATAGTGTCCTCAACTAGGCACCACAGAGGAAATAAAGTCCTCCGCTCTGTGTTCTGCAGGGGGTGTGGCCATTGTGGTGAGCCCTGAGCCACGCCCTTTGTACCTCTTTTGTTATCAGGCGGCCCCCCAGCCATTGTCCGAGGCTGCCGTATCTAGATTATTAAACCTTTCACGGTACGAAAGGGAAATTAGGAGTGAAGACGCAAAGGGTAGAGTCACTCATTAAATGTTTGGGACCAAGTTTATTTTCAAGCAAAGCAACCATCGGCATTTATTTGTTTTAAAATAAAATATGGTGTTATTAATATTATTAATATTATATATATATATATATGTGTGTGTGTGTGTGTGAGAGAGTGAGAATGAGAGTTTATGTACGATACGAATCTGCCGAATCTTTATTTTGATAGAACCTGCCTGCCACCTAAGAAATATAGATGGATGACAAATATGACAGTTACCCCCAACATCACTTTCGTATAACGGTGCCTTTTTTATGCTTTGGATTTGCCTCCAGAAATCAAGAGTAAAAACTCTCCCTATTAACTCTTTGATTGTCACAGGTAGCCTACTTCATAGACTAAATATAGTCGTCTAGTTATAGCCAGAATATACAATAGAAAGTCATCATTGTACTGAAGGGATTAAGTTTTACATAATCTAACATCAAGGTCATAAAGCTACCATGGTTTGAATGGAAATTAGGTTGTACGGGATATGATGTAATAAGGTCCATCTCGTGACAGCTCTAGTTTATCGACGGTATCATACAATTGTGGAGTACGTAACGACGATGATATCACGTCATATAAACGCGACGGTCAGTAGATCCCCCGCCAAAAGTAGTGCTACTGTTCTACTACGAGATGAGATGGCGATAAGATAGAACCAAGACGGGCCTATTCCGTTAGTTCTGCAACAAATGCGTCTCGATTTGGGGGACGGTCGCGAAACAGTTATCTTATCCATCATAATATATAGCCTACACAAACTAATAACACACATAGCAAAGCCACTCCAACAGCTTCCTCTCTCTCTATACTCTTCAGAAACTAGGAAAAGTAGAAAGTAGCTACGAGGTGCCGTTGTAAAGGCTTATCCCTCATTACCTTCACCTGACCTGACCTGATTTAAATACGGTAATGAATTGCATTTGATGTATAGCAAGATGTTAGTGTATTTAACGGCTGTTGGCCACGTGAATTTGCAACTACACTGATTTTATGAATGAAAGAACAAAATAGTATGACTGAATAATAGGAGCGTAGTTAAGGGGAGGTTTTTAGTGTGTTTCCTAGACTTCCATCAAGCTTAAAATTACACCCCCTTGACCCCCTTTCAAGATAAATTTGTAAATTTTTCGGTAGAAAAATGACCCGGCCGAAGGCCGGTTCCTATTAAATTACAGGCTCGCTATCGCTCGCCAGGAAAAAATCGACACCTAAATGGGACGAAAGGTCTTAAAATTGACAGAAATGGGTTGACAGTTCTTAAAATCATCAACATAATGGGGCGAACGTCTTAAAATTAGAAAAGCAATGGGGTTAAACATGAGGGAGAAAGGAGTCCAGAAAAAAGTCCCTCAAGTGGAGACCTCCCCTTAATACCCCCGATTGTACAGCTACTGCCATATATTCGTGAGCTCTTATTACTATTTACTTATGCAAATATATCCATTTAGTTTTATGTTAAGATCAAATCAGCTGTATATTAATATATATATATATAATATGTATATATTAATTTATAGTTGATTTCATCGGATAATTATATATGTATGCATGTATATACTGTATATATGCAGACAACATATCGTAAGAGCTCACGAATATACATCAGTAGCTGTACATTGGTAAGAGTCAGATAGCGATTTGAGAGCACTTAATTTTGCCGGAAAAGAGAGTGGGCGGGAACGGGAGAAGGCCACCTAGGCGTAACTCAGGATGTGTTTTCTAGTTTTTCGCGCGGGATGGATGTGGAAAGCAACGATTGTGAATGAGAGAGATGGAGAGAATGATAGCCAGGGAAGCCAGAGGGGTGGTGGTGGTGGTGGCATATAAGTGTGAGAGGAAGGGAGGGGTTCGCGCCATATACCACCCAATACTCCTTCAGCCATTACACGTCTTCCTGCCTCTCCACCGCACCCTCCATCTCGAAACAAATGAACAGCGTCATGGGCAGTTTTGGATTTACCATGTATCTACAGCGGATAATTGTAAGTTCATAATTTATTTTCGTATATCAGATATACTGTGTAGGCAATTAGTCTTCAATATCATACAGCTATAGAAGTGGCAGAATTGCAATAAATAAATAACACCCTGTACTTAACATTAACCATCAATTACAAACCCTAATGTACTGCATATGGTCCTCCCGGGATTCGAACTCGGGACACCACACTTAGAACACGAGCATCTAAACCATTACACCACCAACACAGTTAAAGGTTGAGTACACGATCAAATTCTGGAGATCAATCTAATCATGTACTCGGACCCAACCGCATTATGGAAAGCGTAATGTTATAGTGAGAGGAAAGAACACTCACAAAAATATATCCGATTATTTTCACCTAGGTTTTGTTCACCAATCAATTTGACTTCTAAACTCCATTAATGTATTACACGTGGCACTCCAAGGACTCGAACCTAGGATACTCACACCGAAATTCCGCGCACTTATGCATCACGCTATCAAGACAGTTATACCATAAGTACCATAGCCAACAACATAATCGGCCATTTTCTTGCATACAGTATAATAGCCTAGTATAATACAGTATAATAGCCTAGTAAACTTATGACCAGAGAAGTATACACATTGTCACCATAACTCTTAAGGGGAGGTTTTTAGTGTGTTCCCTAGACCTCCATCAAGCTTAAAATGACACCCTCTAGGCCCCCTTTCAAGATAAATGTGTACATTTTTCGGTAGAAAAATGTCCCGGCCAAAGGCCGGTTCCTCTTAAATTACAGGCTCGCTATCGCTCGCCAGAAAAAAATTGACACCTAAATTGCATGAAAGGTCTTAAAATTGACAGAAATTGGGCGAAAGGTCTTACAATATCAAAAGCAATGGGGTGAACAATGAGGGAGAAAGGGGTCCAGAAAAATAATCCCTCAAGTGGAAATCTCCCCTTAACATACCACATATATACCGATTGTATCAGCAGCTGAAATACTGTGTGGGCACCGTTGATACAAATGAATACACACTATTGTTAATCCTACCAGTCCAATTGATTTAACTTTAAGGGGAGGTTTTTAGTTTGTTTTCTACTCCTCCAGCAATCTTAAAATTTCACCCCCTTGACCCTCTTTCAAGATAAATTTGTACATTTTTCGGTAGAAAAATGTCCCGGCTGAAAGCCGGTTCCTCTTATATTACAGGCTCGCTATCGCTCGCCAGGATAAAATCGACACCCAAATGGCACGAAAGGTCTTAAAATTGACAGAAATGGGTCAAAGGTTCTTAAAATCGTCAAAATAATGGGGCGAACGTCTTAAAATTAGAAAAGCAATGGGACTAAACATGAGGGAGAAAGGAGTCAAGAAAAAAATCCCTCAAGTGGAAATCTCCCCTCAAGAACACCCGTTAATAAAAATTATTTGAGATTCATCGTCAAATGTAATCTGAAACCAAGAAATCAATGCATCAGTGTTAGAAATAAGGCAAATTTAGATACCTTGGATGTAGAGCTATCTAGAAGTGTGAGTAACAACAGCAGACAATCTTGAAAATTAGCTCTTCAATTTTGGTGTCCCGTATTACAGAATTGACATGCATCCCTGGAGACAGTAAAACAAAGAATGACAAAAAAATATCTATAATTATTATGTTCTCTCCACTAACCAACTTTACTCCTAAACTCGATTAATGAAATTAACAAACACATGTGGCAGTCCGGGGATTCGAACCCAGGACGCTCACACCGAAAATCAACACACTTATGCATTACACCACGAAGACAGTTTAGAAATCTTCCATATGAAGAAAGGTTGAAGAAATAAGGCTTACATTCGTTAGAGAGACGCAGAGTTAGAGGGGATATGATAGGTGTTCAAGTGGGTTAGTGGTTAAGGCTAGGCTTCACCTTTGTAGGCTAATCCCAGCTGTATACCCAGGATTGTTTAAACACATATATGTATTTGATCCCAATGGTTTAAGGAATATATGGTGCAATTTTCATAACCCTATGTGCGCGCGCGTAGCCGCGAAATTCAGTGTTCGCGACTCTAAATTATAGAACTCTTAAATTTTTCACATAGAAATCCCCAGTTTTTCTGGTACAGTAGCCTAACTATATCACCTACAACTTCATTGAGCAGTTTTCCCAAATTCTGCATACAGGCTGTAAAAATACTTGTCTAAGTATGTGTATGGGAAAAGGCCCTGTATAATGACCAACAAATATTTGCTGAAAAATATATATATATGTAAACACAAATTCCCTCAACAGAAACTTGCGTAGACGTCTATGGAACATGTCTGCAAAGTATGAACAATATAGAGTAATAATCAGCAGATATTAGTATTTTAGATGTAGATAAACCATATCTCAGATTATCTCTCAGAAATCAACATTCAAAGTTTGAGCACATATTGGTTGAAATATTTTAGTTACCGCCATAATACCGTTTTCGGTTACAACCTGACGCGCCACGTCTACGAAAACGGAATTAAATGGGTAACTAAAATATTTTGTATCAAATATTTTATTATTTGGTTCAGGAGTAATTTATCGAGAGGCCTTCCCTAGTGGTTAAGTCCCCATTAATTGCTCTTTCCATTCACATATGCATAGCCTACGTGAGTTGCAGTTGGGATGTGTGTACATGCTTAGATTGATATGCAGGATTCGAAGTTATAATAATAATAATAATAATAATAATAATAATAATAATAATAATAATAATAATCATAATAAATCGTAGGCAGTGTCCACCATTTTTTAACTGCCTTCGTGGTGTAATGCATAAGGTGTTGATATTCGGTGTGGGCATCCTGGGTTCGAATCCACGGACTGCCACATGTGTTTGTAATATTTCATTAATCGATTTTAGGAGTAGAGTTGGTTGTTGGATAGAACATAATAATTATTATTTATTATTACGATATTATGTAAGTCCCTAAGGCGTAGGGGGGGGGGGGGGGGATGTTGAAGATGTCGGATAGTGTTTTCTACTCTTCACATTCACTTTCCTACACTATAGGAAGGATTTTAGCATACAAAAAAAATAACTGAAAACTGATGCTTTTAGGGTCAACAAAGGTGGAGCCTCCCCGGGAGATATCCACTTGAGGGATTTTTTTTCTAGACTCCTTTCTCCCTCATGTTTAGCCCCATTGCTTTTCTAATTTTAAGACGTTCGCCCCATTATTTTGATGATTTTAAAAACGTTCGACCCATTTCTGTCAATTTTAAGACCTTTCGTGCCATTTAGGTGTCGATTTTTTCCTGGCGAGCGATAGCGAGCCTGTAGTTTAAGGGGAACCGGCCTTCGGCCGGGAAATCTTTCTACCGAAAAATGTACACATTTATCTTGAAAGGGGGTCAAGGGGGAGTAATTTTAAGCTTGATGGAAGTCTAGGGAATCAACTAAAAACCTCCCCTTAATAAAGGGGGCATGAAAGATGTACTGAAGCTCAGTGATAGCGAGAGAGCTCTAACAAATGGTTTCAAATAGGATACATTTTGTTTCAGAAAAAAATATAGGCAATTTCTGGTTTTGTAAAAGAGTTGTGGATATTTGGAATAGGCTTCCTAGCGCCGTAGTGGGCTAAAACACGATAGAGAGCTTCAAGATAAAAAACTATAGACATATGGGCGTGATGGGTTAGGTGTGCTAGAGATCTGCCTTGAATGGGTCAATCGGTTTTCTGCAGACTCTAATTTTCTTATGTCCTGATGCTTGCATATGGACGAGATGAGTTAGGTGTGAGAGAGATCTGCCTTGTATGGGTCAATCGGCTTTCAGTAGACTCTCATTTTCTCACGTTCTTATGTTTGCTTTGCAGGTGTTGGTGGGCGTGGTGACCTGTCTAGCCGCCCACACTCAAGCGGCCGCCCTTCCTCGACCCCACCCAAAGCCAACACCCGAAGCAGAAGCCAACCCCGAGGCCAAAGCTGAACCCTTCATTGGACTGGGTGGATTGGGAGGATTGGGCGGCGGATTAGGTGGACTGGGTGGATTGGGCGGCGGATTAGGTGGACTGGGTGGATTGGGCGGCGGATTGGGTGGACTGGGTGGATTCGGCGGCGGATTGGGTGGACTGGGTGGATTCGGCGGCGGATTGGGTGGACTCGGTGGATTGGGAGGTATTGGTGGATTGGGAGGTATTGGTGGATTGGGAGGTCTCGGTGGACTAGGTGGAATTGGTGGTATTGGTGGACTAGGGGGCATATGGGGTCTACCGTACCTGAGTGGGTGAGTTATGGGTTTCTTCTTGACATTTATAACTATCTTAAGGGGAGGTGTGGTGGAGTGGTCTTGCCACTGGACCGGTAATCCAATGGACTCGGGTTCGAATCCCGATATGTGAATGGGAAGATATTATTGGAATGGAATTTGTGCTGTACCTAGCTAGTATCAGTGCATTACCACAAAGCCCACGGAAATGCAAAACACAACAAAAAAACAAAAAATTGTTCCTCAATTAAATAGCACTGTATGAATATTTCCATATTCAAAATATGCTACAGGGGGGCAATGCCTAGCGAGATAATTGCTCAATAGTCCGCGAGCCTAGGGGGTGAGACAGCAAAAAGGCGAAACAGCTTCAGAGATGGGGCTGCTTCGAGCCGTGAGTACATGTCTCACTCCCTAGGCTGGAACAAGACCTCACAGGCTTCACCGTGTTCAGCGGTAGAATAAACAGGTACTCAGCTAATGGGGCTAAACATGAGGGAGCAGAGGATCCAGAAAAAAAAAACATCCACGTGAAAATACCTTGCAATTAACAAACATCTCACCTGAAAATTTTCCCATTTCCACGAGCACAATGAAACATGATCGATTATTTTACCCCTTGAGGATTATATGCCTATATTCTGGCTAATCATTAGACGATTTTATACAGCTTAGGAAGTAATTATATATTAAGACGTGTTAAATGTATATGTATATCTATCATGACAATACATATCTGAATTTGAATTTGATCTTTGGTGACTAGCTTAATGAATGACAGAAAGATTAATTGAGGGAGAGAGTTCCAGAGTTCACTTGTTGTTGAGTAGAAGAAAGACCGAGAAAAAGTGCTATATCTTGGGTTGGCCTTCTATACACCCTTCCTAACCTGAATACAATCGTGTAACAAAACCCTCCGACTTCCACATACACCCTTCCTAATCTGAATAAAATACGTGTCATAATCGTGTCTGTTTTCTCTCTCTCTCCCAGCAGACTGTACGGTTATGGTCTGAGCAGCTACGGTCTGGGTGGTGGTCTGAGCAGCTACGGTCTGGGAGGTGGTCTGGGTGGGGGTCTGTACGGTCTGGGGGGACTTGGGGGACTGGGATGGGGATGGTAAGTAGGTATGGGGCTTCTGTTAATATATATAATGGCTTATTTAAGAATGGGAAGAAGAGGGGTCTATTTATGTTTATATTTAATTGAGAGAGAGAGAGAGAGAGAGAGAGAGAGAGAGAGAGAGAGAGAGAGAGAGAGAGAGAGAGAGAGAGAGAGAGAGAGAGAGAGAGAGAGAGAGCCAATCGGCTTTCTGCAGACTCCCGTTTTCGTAGGTTTTAATTAAGTTAAAGTGGAAATTATCTGTTAATTACATATACAAAATAATAATGATTAAAACGGTCATTCTATTAATTATATAAAAGTTATAATATATGTTAACTTAATATAATAATTAAAAGTTATGATCAAAATCAACATGGAACCTCAACTCAGTCGTTACCACCATTCCATGTCAATAGAGATGATTGATATATTCATGATAAACTGTACGGTTGGTGGTGTAATGGTATAGATGCTTATGTTCTGGGTGTGGTGTCCCGAGTTTGAATCCCGGGAGGACCATGTGCTTTATTCAAGTACATTGGGGTTTGTAATGGATGATGAATTATATACATCATCCCACATCATCAAGCACTTCACTAATGATATGCATATATATTTCAGGTAACCAAGAAGCTGGGAGAAAAAACAACAACAACAACAACAACAATAACACTAAACTATTTAAGGGGAGGTTTTTAGTTCGTTCCCTAGAATTCCATCAAGCTTAAAATTACACCCCCTAGACCCCCTTTCAAGATAAATTTGTACATTTTTCGGTAGAAAAATGTCCCGGCCAAAGGCCGGTTCCTCTTAAGGGGAGGTCTCCACTTGAGGGATTGTTTTCTTGACCCCTTTCTCCCTCATGTTTAGCCCCATTGCTTTTGATATTATAAAACGTTTGCCCCATTAGTTTAACGATTTTAAGAACGTTCACCCCATATTAAGACCTTTCGTGCAATTCAGGTGTCTATTTTATCCTGGCGAGCGATAGCGTGCCTCTAATTTAAGAGGAACCGGCCTTCGGCCGGGAAATTTTTCTACCGAAAATGTACAAATTTATCTTGAAAGGGACTCGAGGGGGTGTAATTTTAAGGTTGATGGAGGTCTAGGGAACAAACTAAATACCTTTCCTTAAATTACAGGCTCGCTATCGCTCGCCAGGATAAAATCGACACCTAAATGGCACGAAAGGTCTTAAAATTGACAAATGGGTCGAAAGTTCTTAAAATTGTCAAAATAATGGGGCGAACGTCTTAAAATTAGAAAAGCAATGGGGCTAAACATGAGGGAGAAAGGAGTCAAGAAAAAAATCCCTCAAGTGGAGACCTCCCCTTAAACTGCACACAATTGTCTAAATTTAGCTAGAATAAACTTCCAAAAACGTCGCCGGTATAGAAGGGGTTAAGGATTATTTTTCGCTGTAGTTAAGGAGGAGGTAGTTGCTTTTTCTGGGCCCCCTTCTCCCTCAAGTTTAGCCTCATTAGTTTTGAAATTTTTTAAGACGTTCGCCCCCATTAGTTTGTCGATTTTAAGACCTTTCACCCCATTTCTGTCAATATTTAGAACTTTCGTGCCATTTAGGTGTCGATATTTTCCTGGCGAGTGATAGCGAACTTGTAATTTTGGAGGAACTGGGCTTCGGCTTGAGGATGTTTATTTTTAAGCTTGGTGGAGGCCTAGGGAGGACACTTAATAAATAAATTACCTGCTTTTTTTTTTATCTCCCTTTCTCTCTTTCTCTGGCTTGTATCCATTCGGTCCCATTCAGCCAACAGTTTTAAGACGTTTATCCCCATCCAGGTGTCGATATCTTCCTGGCGAGCAATAGCGAGCCAGCATTGTATGGAAACATCTGGCTTCGCCAAGTCGCCTGAGACATTTTTCTATCGAAAAATGTACAAATTTAGCCAGCTGTCTAACTCATTATCCAAACTATGGTGGCTCGTATATCGCTCGCCAGGTATAAATCGACACCTGGATGGGGATAAACGTCTTAAAACAGTAGGCTGAATGGGGCCGAATGTATACAACCCAGAGAGAGAAAAAAAAGCAGGTCACCCCTCTTAACCATTTGTAGATACGATGACGCAATAATTCTGCTGCTGTCATATGGCTATTATTAGACCATTTATTAGACATTGTTCTACCGAAAAATGTACAAATTTATCTTGAAAAGGGGTCTAAGGGGGTGTAATTTTAAGCTTGATGGTAGTCTAGGGAACAAACTAAATACCTTCCCTTAAGGGGGGTGACCTGTTTTTGTTCTGTCCTTTTCTATCTTTCTCTGGCTTGTATCCATTTGGCCCCATTCAGCCTACTGTTTTAAGACGTTTATCCCCATCCAGGTGTCAATTTTTTACTGGTGAGCGGTAGCGAGCCAGCATATTTTTTATTTTTGTTCGACAGCAGGCTAAATTTGTAAATTTTTCGATAGAAAAATGTCTCCGGCGAAGCCGGATTTCTTCATATAATGCTGGCTCGCTATCGCTCGCCAGGAAGAAATCGACACCTAGATGGGGATAAACGTCTTAAAATAGTTGGCTGAATGGGGCCGAATGGATACAAGCCAGAGAAAGAGAGAAAAGAACAGAAATAAAAACAAAAGCAGGTCACCCCCCTTAAGCATGGATGGGAGCATTTAACTCCCCGTCTATACCGGCGACGTCTTTCTAATGTTATGCTGGGCTATTACATTTAAACAATTACGTGCAGTTTAAAACAGGATCCGTGGTAGTGAAAGGGGTTGAGCGAGATAGATAGTAGTTCGAGGTCTGATCGTTATTGGAGCTCCTTCCTAAACTGAATAAACTCGATTAGTAGTAGCCAGAGTGAAATAAAAAGGATGTCGACGGTACAGAAAGGGGTTAAGGGGAGATTTCCACTTGAGGGACTTTTTTCTTGACCCCTTTCTCCCTCATGTCTAGCCCTATTGCTTTTGAGATTTTAAGACGTTTGCCCCATTAGTTTAGCGATTTTAAGAACTTTCACCCCATATTAAGACCTTTCGTGCAATTCAGGTGTCGATTTTATCCTGGCGAGCGATAGCGAGCCTGTAATTTAAGAGGAATCGGCCTTCGGCCGGGACATTTTTCTACCGAAAAATGTACAAATTTATCTTGAAAGGGACTCAAGGGGGTGTAATTTTAAGCTTGATGGAGGTCTAAGGAACAAACTAAATACCTCCCCTTAAACGATAATTTACAATATTGTTAAGTTAAGAATTATGAATTTTGTGCACTAAAAAGACAAAATCTGGAAGTTGATATCTTGATATTCCAGAAAGGCTACCAATTATTAAGGGAGCCCACCTCGCTTTTTTATCTTTCTCTCCCTCTCTCTTTGGCTTGTATTCATTCGGCCCCATTCAGCCTCCTGTTTTAAGACGTTTACCCCCATCCAGGTGTCAATATTTTCCTGGCGAGCGGTAGCGAGCCAGCATATATATATTTTTGTTTTGACAGCAAGCTAAATTTTTAAATTTTTCGATGTAAAAAAAAAAGCCGGATTTCTCCATACAATGCTGGCTCGCTATCGCTCGCCAGGAAGAAATCGACACCTGGATGGGGATAAACGTCTTAAAACAGTTGGCTGAATGGGGCCGAATGGATACAAGCCAGGGACAGAGAGAAAAGGAGAGAAAGATAAACAAAAACCTGTGACCCCCTCAAAACAGGGTATATTATTTGATGTACAGTGGTGCTAATAAGTCATGTCATAGCTGTCATTACGTTTGGCTAGCTCTGTGCTGTATTAATGTCTGTCAGATGTTGAATAGGGTTGGTAAGTGAAGGAACATGTTTGTATATCTCACTCAAAAAGAAAACACATCATGTTTAAATATTGCTGATACCATTAATTGATCAAAATATACCGGGTGCCGAGACATCACTTATTAGGCCGACTGTACTGTGAGTTCAATTCCACGCTCAGGCATGAAGGTTTTTCGCATACACTGGTAGCCGGTACCATTTCCCTTGAGCAAGGAAATGGGTAATAGTGTCTGGTAATAAACTTTGGTTGAGCGCTATTGAATCTCGGAGCGAGGGGTAGAGAGAAATGGCGCTTAAGGGGAGATTTCCACTTGAGGGAGTTTTTTCTTGACTCCTTTCTCCCTCATGTTTAGCCCCATTGCTTTTCTAATTTTAAGACGTTCGCCCTATTATTTTGATGATTTTAAGAACTTTCAACCCATTTCTGTCAATTTTAAGACCTTTCGTGCAATTTAGGTGTCGATTTTATCCTGGCGAGCGATAGCGAGCCTGTAATTTAAGAGGAACCGGCTTTCAGCCGGGACATTTTTCTACCGAAAAATGTACAAATTTATCTTTTATAAGGGGGTGTAATCTTAAGCTTGATGGATAGCTAGAGACCAAACTAAATACCTCCCCTTAATAAGGAACCTGAACATGATTATCATAAATATTGATATTACTAAGGATAATGTACGACAGGTTGTGAGAGATGTATCCTGACCAGGATTCGAACCCCCTCACTCCAGGTATATTTGGGAGAGTTGGGCACCGTAACCACTCGGCCATGAGCGGAAAATCATCTACTCACGGCCGAGTGGTTACGGTGTCCGACTCTCCCAAATATACCTGGAGTGAGTGAGTTCGAATCCTGGTCAGGATACCTCAGGTCATAAGTAGAATATGTGATAGAAGAAACGGAAAACTCGATATATATAATTATATATATATATATATATATATATATATATATATATAATATAAACGGATATATTCTCTCTCTCTCCCTCCTGTGAATTACCTACATTAGGAAATAAATAAAAATTATAAACTAATTGTTGTTTTTCTGACCATGTGGAAATTAATCTAAATATTTATTATTTTACGCAAACACCTACCACTTACTGTGAGTCATAAAATCACACTCACAACCCATATCACACAAACATGCACACATAACACATATAACAACAAGTCTTCACACATAACACATATAAGTCTGCACACAAAACACATATAACAACAAGTCTTCACACATAACACATATAAGTCTGCACACAAAACACATATAACAACAAGTCTTCACACATAACACATATAAGTCTGCACACATAACACATATAAGAACAAGTCTTCACACATAACACATATAAGAACAAGTCTTCACACATAACACATATAAGTCTGCACACATAACACATATAAGAACAAGTCTGCACACATAACACATAAGTCTGCACACATAACACATATAAGAACAAGTCTTCACACATAACACATATAAGTCTGCACACATAACACATATAAGAACAAGTCTGCACACATAACACATAAGTCTGCACACATAACACATATAAGAACAAGTCTTCACACATAACACATATAAGTCTGCACACATAACACATATAACAACAAGTCTTCACACATAACACATATATAAGTCTGCACACATAACACATATAACAACAAGTCTTCACACACAACACATATAAGTCTGCACACATAACACATATAACAACAAGTCTTCACACATACTCGCACCTACATTCACACACACACACACACACACACACACATATATATATATATACAGTATATATAGTCTTCTTACATCAACACACACCTGGATTATATTTTGTATTATGTTATTCATGAATTATATTATATTATACTTCATAAAAGTGTTTATACTAAGGGGAGTTTATTTAGTTTGTTCCCTAGACCTCCATCAAGCTTAAAATTACACCCCCTTGAGTCCCTTTCAAGATAAATTTGTACATTTTTCGGTAGAAAAATGTCCCGGCCGAAGGCCGGTTTCTCTTAAATTACAGGCTCGCTATCGCTCGCCAGGATAAAATCGACACCTGAATTGCACGAAAGGTCTTAATATGGGGTGAAAGTTCTTAAAATCGCTAAACTAATGGGGCGAACGTTTTATAATATCAAAAGCAATGGGCTAAACATGAGGGAGAAAGGGGTCAAGAAAAAAATCCCTCAAGTGGAGATCTCCCCTTAAGCTTCTGACTCCGCACGTAAAACTGCAGCAGATATGAATTTTGTTTGAATTGATGCTACTTAGGTTTTTGATTGCTTCCCTCAGAACAGGCGCGCGCACACACACACACACACACACACACACACACACACACACACACACACACACACATTATAATTTATTCTTATTTTTGTTTCTATCGGCACACGCAGAACAACACACATGCACACACACAGGCACATACATACATACATACATAACACAACACACACAGGCACATGCATACATACATAGCACATACAGGCACATACACACATACATACATAACACAACACACACAGGCACATGCATACATACATAGCACACACAAGCACATACATACATAACACAACACACACAGGCACACACATACATTCATACATAATACAACACACACAAACAGACATATATAACATACACAGGCACATACATACATACATACATACATACATACATAACACAACACAAACAGGCACAGACATACATAACTAACAAAACACATACATACGTAGCACAACACACACAAGGCATACATGAAATGCACAAACACAAACACAGTTTCCCCCCAAAAAAACAAAAAACAAAAAACAAAAAACAAAAAACAAAAATGCAGACACAACATAGCATAAAACACACACACACATACACACACACACATTATCCCCCCCCCCACACACACTGAATACAAAACAAACATACATACGAAACATAGAATACATACCCCCCCCCCCCCCCACACACACACACGGTACAAATGCACACAGACATACACATACGTCCGTCATTAAAGAGTAATTACCCCATGGCTGGTAATTAAAGCTATAATGAATGGAACGAGGCAGTTAAAGTCATTAGGCACACATTAGCAATACCCCTTCTGCCCACCCCCCACCACCCCCCCTCACCGCCCCCTCCACAAAAAAGGTAAATAAACCTAAAACACTAAACAGAATACACATTTTAATACGACACAAATACGACATACAAATTATATACATACCATACGTAACGATAAATTATACATAAACACTACATGTATATAAGTAACGCATACATGGATAGATAATACATAACGCATACATGGATAGATAAAATGTACAAATCACGTTGGTGTGGACACGTTGAACGAATGGGAGATGAAAAGCTTACACAGAGAATATATGAGTCAGAAACAACG